>BPLR01005864.1:0-55520 GCA_021605095.1 Caerostris extrusa
GCATTATGTTTAATAATCCGCTATTAAGTAATCTTTTTAATGCAATGCATGAATAGTATTAGCTGTAATAAATTTAAAGTACTGATGAATTAAAGTGTTAAGTGAATAATTGTAAGTAGCGTTATGATGATTATATAGGGATATCATGCAGGGGATGATGGGATCGCGTGAGGTGAATGGACGGGGAGGCACAAGGTAGGAGGGAACAAATAAGGATGTTTAGAGGTGGAGTCTCGAGAGTCTTCTGGATTTTTGAGATGGCTCTATTTATGTCAACATTAAAATGCGTCGTTACGTAAGGAAAATAATTCTGATGTAAATTGATTATAATTTGTTAAAAAATTTTGATGTGGTTATGTTTTAAAGGTGGTTTTATTATGTAAAAATTCTTCTTCCCTCTTCCGATCTCGCATCTCCAGGGAAATCGGACCAGCGGCCTCGCACTACATCACCCAGGGCACTGGTAAGTCGATTACCGGGAAGTATCCACTACAGGGCGATGAGCGGTGTCAGTATCTCTTGGGGGCAATTGTGAGATGAAAGTGAGGATGACCCAACAGTTTCCTGAAATTAGGAAACCGTGCAAGGGAGGATGGGATCGCATGGGGTGAATGGAGCGGGATTAGGAAGGGGCAAATAAAGATGTTTAGAAGGTGGAGTCTCAAAGTCATCTGGATTTTGAGATGGCCTATTTATGCCAATTTTTAAAATGTGTCTTAACGTAAATGAAAAGGATTCTGATGTAAATTGATTAAAAATTTTTTGATGTGAATACGTTTTACTGATGGATTTATTAAATAAATGTTTCACTTTATAATGTTTTTGTAACCATTTATATGTAATACTTGAATCTCTTTAACCATAACACTGGATAGATTATTTTTTATATAAATCGATTATAAGTTCTCTAATACTATTGCACCACACCACATCATTGTGCATAGAGCTGAGTTGTCCATTTACAGTTTTGGAATGATGTGGGGAAGAGGAAATCTGATTGGACTCTGTGACGCTCTACGGTCATATGAGACCAGGACCTACGTCTTAAGGTGCATTCTGAAACTCACAAACATCCATGCGGAACAACCAGGATTCGGAAATGAAGCCTGGTTGTGCCATGGATGCTTAAGACCAGAGTTCTATTCACTAGGGTATCAGGCCGTGCAACCAATCTAGAGTTATTCTATTTATTATTAAGAGGCAATAGATTTCCTATAAATTATTAGTAAAAAGAAAAGATAGTATTTTTTTCTCCCATATGTTATTGATATTACTAATTAGTATTTCTTAAATATTCAATTATAACTAAAAGAAAATTCCTTTTAGTTCTATGAAATCTGTAAATAATCTGATAACTATTAGTTGTCCTGTGCAAAACGAAACTTAAATGGGTACTTTCAAAAACAGCACAATCACACAATTACCAGAAATTCGGCAGTTCCAACTACCAATAAAGGCACAGTAGATTTCCTGCACAAACCAGCCTCAAAGAAAGAAGGAAAAAAGATCATCACGGTATCAACCCCAACACCCCAAAGTGGGTGGGGGGAGAAAATCCTTTCGATCTGGCATCTTCGCGAGAATGGGGCCGGGGCCTGATAAGACCCCTAGGGCCTTGGTAAATACCAGAAAGTATCTATTGCCACTTTTGATGGGCTGGAGTCGGTATCTCTTGGGAGCGTTTGTGAGATGAAAGTGAGGATAAGCCAACAATTTCCTGAAATTAGAAACCGGACAGGGGATGATGGGGTCGCGTGAGGTGAATGGACGGAGGCGGAAGGATTAGGGAGGGACAAGGAGTTTGGATGTTTGAGGATTTGGACAAGGGTAGTTTTGAGATGGCCTATTAACCTAACCTAAAAAATGTGTCGTAATTTATAGGGAAAATAATTAAAGTAAGTTGAACCTAGGTAATTCAAAATTTACTGTGGAGTCTTGGTCAATAAGTCGTAGAGCGTTGGCATTGTTACTCGCGTCCGTGGCTTATTGAAATTTGCTCACGCTTCCCTGGTTGCAAAGAGTAAGTACGTCTGTGCAGGCGCTTTTAAAGGCATCAAAGGCCAAGCTGTCTAAATGTTTTAGCTGCAGTACAAAGAAAAAAAATTCAAAATTTTAATGAGAATATTTTTTAATAATGGTTATTAAGTAAATTTTTCACTGTATTTCGATAAATGCGATATTAGTAATATTTTTACATGCAATGCATGAATTTATAACTATATAGCACTGGATAGCCTATTTTTTTCTAATGCAGATGGCAATGCAGAGGCGGAAGTTATCGTTATGCCATGAGCAAGGGATGCCACTGTTTTTACAAATTTGGTAATTTTTTTAAATTATTTTCATTTAAAACTTTCTTTGAAACCTCTAAAAATATTTCTAAGAAGACCTCACACACACACACACATATATACACTCATGTCCATAAATTAAGGATAATTCAGAATCACACAGAAATTAAACTCTAAAATAAAATTTCACCTGTAGAATTATCCCACACACCTTGAAAAAGAATATGCAAATTACAGGAAACCACCATATGGCCCGGATAGTACGTCACAGTGACGAGTGTAAGAGAGGAGTATATAAGGAATGGTAGCAAAGAAATAAAATTGTTCACAAGCGCTTTAAAAGCCTTTCAGTGCAATAACCGCATAGTTATGGCACAAAACAAGCATTTGGATGATTTTCTACGTGATAGAATTATCGGACGACTGGAATGTCGACGTACCCAGCTGGAAGTATCCGAGGAACTTGGAATCGCCCAGAGTGTCACCTCAGGCTTTGGCAACGATTTCAAGAGGATGGTAATGTAAGTAGATGTCACAGCACAGGTCGCCCCGAGTTACAACGCCGAATGAGGACCGGTATTTAGCAGTTACTGTCAAAAGAAACAGACGGAGCACAGCATCAGACCTGTCTCGTCAGCTCTCTTCAGCTACCGTTACGACAGTTTCAAGGCAGACCGTGTACAGGGCTTAGGGCACATTGGTCTATGCTCGTAGGCCTATCAGATGTGTTCCACTTACCGCAACTCACTGTCGCCTGCGATTAACCTGGAGTAGAGAGCATGCATTGGGGACACCGCAACAGTGGTCTTGTGTGATGTTTTTCCGACGAGTCCAGGTTTTGTTTGCAGTCTGATTCTCGCCGGACTTTCATATGGAGAGCGCCAGGTGCACCCATTACCACCAACACCATTGAACGACACCGTTACGGTGTGCAGGATGGCTCATTTGGGAGGAATTATTCTTGGTTTCAGAACTGACCCTGCATGTTCAGAGTGTAACGATGACAGGCCACATCTATTTCGGGATCGTTTTGTTTCTATCTCTTTCTTTCTTTGCCTGAACTTCATTATCCTTAATTTATGGACATGAGTGTATATATTTATATTTATATATTCGTATCACGAACTCATTATATATCTACATATTTCACATATAGATAGTTTTCTAATGCAGTTACCAATGTAGAGACAGTTAATCTTTTATGCCATAAGTAAGGGCTGCACTACTGTTACTCATTTTAGCACTACAAAGGAGGCACATCTAGTTTGGAGATGCCATGCATGCCAGTATTAACTTATTTTTTCAACAAATTTATAAAATAATAATTATGTTATAAAATTACTTAATATTAAATATTTAATAATATACCATTTATTTTTTAATTTATTATAGAATTATTATAATTATTTTTAATAATTAATCTTAATTTATCAAAATACTTGATAACCTATTAAATATTCGTTCAAATTATTATGATTTTTTTTTTGGGGTAAATTTGGGTAATACAGGTGAAGTGCCCACCCCGCTATGATACACCTGGTTTAGGGTAGATTCTGACAATAATGAGGAAAGCAAACCTACTGAAACCTAAGAATTACAAACACAATTTTATTCAAATACCATAATCTTTAATGCATTAATACCTCTATAGAAATTAAAAACACTTTTCCGCAGTTTTGAACAATTCTTTTAAAAATAAAAGTAGTTGCATTGGAGTCAATATTTTTTTCTAATTTAAAACCGACTGGAGTTTAGTACTTACAGGTCATTCACTCTTTGCCACTTAAAGTGGATTGCGAACCATTACAAACACACATGGAACATGGGATTCGAACCGGACCTTTTCCACCGAGCCAGAGCTTTAGTCCTCAGCCATAAGACCTATAACAATATTATAAAAATTATTTAAAAATTATTATGTATTATATAATTATTCATTTTAATTTTATATAATTTTATAATTATTTATAATAATAACTATTAATTTTTAAAAATATGTGATGATGAAGTTTCCCCACACCACCCACCTTCATGATGCATCTTGTAGTCGATTCTACCAATAAAGTGATAAACAAACCTACTTAAAACTGAAGAATTACAAATAACATTTTATTCAAATACATAATCTTTAATGCATTAATACCTTTATAGAAATTAAAAACACTTTTCCGCATCATTAAACAATACTTTAAAAAAAAAGTAGTTGCAATGCATCCATTTTTCTAATTTAAAAACAGACTGGAGTTTGCACTTACAGGTCATTCACCTTTTGCCACTCATTGCGGAAAAAAATAAGGCGGAAAAAAACCCCTGGGGAGAAGCCATATTATTTACTTGAGTCGAAAAAGAAAAACCGATATAAAACAAAATATGTGCTGAAAGTTTTTAAAAAAACTTTGAAGTTAACATTTTGAATACATTGTGATAACCTTTGGTAAAACTAAAACATGATTTTACCATTTTGGGAACACTTTTAGTTATTCATTCTTGCTTAGTTATTTTATGAATTTTTTTTTTTTCTTTAAGAAATAAGGAGGTTTTGGAAAATGGTAAATTTCTTTTTCAAACATTTTGGATTACAATTTATTATGTATAAATTTGATTATGATTGAGGAAAAATTATATAATTTGGATTTTGTAATTTTCATTATTACAAGAAGATTATAAATTTCTTTATTAAATTAAATTAATAAAATGTACATAATAAATTTAATTATTAAAGTAAATGAACAACAAATATATTAACAAATTATCACAAAAATAGTAATTTGCATTATTACATAAAAAATAAAATTAATCGTTACAATAAATTAACGACAAATATATGAACATATTATCACAAAAACGCTAGTTTACATTACTATTATTAAAAAAATTAGTATTCCATTAAATTAGCAACTAACTCTATTAGTAAATTATTACAAAAACAAAATTCTCTGTTCATTATGTCAGTAATTTGGCAAAGCTGGACGCTGGTTCCCCAATAACAGGCTGCAGTCTGGCTATACCATTGATGTTTGCAGTTGTATAAAATTCAATTAAATTTGTAAGTATCATCAGGTTCGTTGGTTCTATTACATACATGTGCTTCGAAAACTGTATAAATATAACAAAATTATCAAGGGTTCTTTTAATTTCGTTGAATAAGTTAAAGTAAAAGTTCATTAAGTTAAGCTTGTTAAAGTTTAAACAAAAAGTTACACAGTTAACTAGAAGTTGGGTAAAAAACTTTTATTCTAAAACAACAATCATAAGCATATATATTTATATATATATATATATAGTTATATATATATATATAACTTTGATGTTTGATCCATGAACGTTTTCGCCATTTGAAAGAAGTCAGTGAGCAGATTCAGCATTAGTCAGATACAATTCCTGAACTGACTCTAAACCCATGTTTTTATCACAATAATTTTTTAGCGAATAATCAGCCTTTTTTCTGGCTTATCGAATTGAATTGATTTATTCTACCAATTTAACCAGTTTATCGAAATATATACGAATGATTCTGGTTAATTTCATTTATATGCAGAATTGATAATTGGGCATGTTTTTCATTCAATGTAACCAATTTATTTTGATTCGATTTATGGCTGTCTGTGACTAGGAAATGATTATTATTATTCCCTAATATAGCAGTTTGTATTATCAAACAGTCACTTCTCTAGTAAATTTCAAGTCTAGACGAAATAAAGATAAGGCAATAAAAAGGAAAAGAGAAGCTTGCATTAAAGAATAAAATCATTACATTGATATCTACTTTTATTTGCAAATAATAACAATTTTTATTATTATTGTTATTATTTTTTTGAATAAGAATTACTGTAGAAAAAGTATTGAGAATGTTTAATAAATCGGGAAAAAAAATCAGATAAATATTGTGAAAGAAAATAAATGAATGTAGGGATTTTTTCCAAAAATATTCCGTAAAGGAATGTTAATGTTATTTTTTTATCCTCTTTTCGAAAAGTCAAAATTTTCATGATAGTTTATTTCTTTTTATTGCTATACAGTTGGTTTTATTCGTATTTTTTATTGTGTAATACTTTGATTATTACAGTTCAGTGTGTTACATTGATATTAAAAAGTAGTAGAAATAAAAGCAGAAATAATATTTTTATAGTTGTTTTTAGTTTTCTTTTTTTCTCATTTATTTGCAAACCATGAAGTCTAACATTTACTCATAAGGCCCAGGGAATTAAACTTGAAATATATATATATATATATATATATATATTAATATTATGCAATTCCGAATAATTCCCGATTAAAGGATTAAGAAGAAAGCCTTTCTTTGCTTTTATAGAATTACTTTTAGTTTTAGAAAAAAATTTAGTACTGATGAAACTCTCGATACAAAACACATCTAGATAAAACTAACTTAATGAAATCATTGGAAACCATAGCCAAATAAAATAATTAACCTGATAATATTATATAAAATGTATATGTCGTACTTCATATCAAGATAACTGGTATATATAAAATATCAATTATCAGAGCTCTATATGATATTTAGTATACTATAAAAAGATATATATGGTACTTTTACGAAGATAACTTACAAAGATTAAATAAATAAACATGAGAAAAATTGTTTTATTTATGATAATATATATCAATTTAATTTCAGAAATTTATTTTAAAATTCTATATTTATAATTCAGTCCACCTACAATTTATTCCAATTATTAATTTTAAAGGCAAATATCTATATTAGCAGTATTTATTATATTATGTATATACAGAAATAAGCAATAAAATTATAAACATAGTTTTAATGTTTATATGTTCTTTTAAGATAAGTCATATAAAAGTAACTTATTATTATAATTTATCATTTTTATTTAATCAATAATTTATAATTACACTTTGATAAATTTAAATTATTGTAGAACCTATTTAACTAAAAATTTCATAAAGTATATATATATATATATATATATATATTGTGGGCTTGTATTTTGACTTATTATAAAACAATTACTATTTTTTTAATCTTGTTAACTTTGAGCATGAAGGTTTCCGTTAATAGAAAAGCAGATATCGGGAGATACTGTTGTTTCACATATATGCAGAACTTACACAGTTTTCATTTAATGTAACTAATTTATTTTGATTTCATTTTATGGATGTCTGAGGAACTAGGAAATGACTCAATTATTCCCCCAATACAACAGTTTGTATTATCAAACAGTCCCTGCTCTAGTTAATTTTCGAGTCTAGACGAAATATAGATTATAATAAAACAAAAATAAATATATTTTATTAGTGTTGAAAATTTTAACACATAAATTATGTTTTACTTTTTCTAAAGGTTTGCGAATATAAACAATAATGTGTATGTATATATATGCATATACTTAAGGTGCGTGTACATCTATAAAATTACAATTATCAAACAATTATTATTATGACTTTTTTCGGTATTTGAAGAGCAGTTATCGAGCAAATTCATCGTTAGTCAAATGCTCAGGGGGTCCCTGAATGGCCGAGTAGCTATTAACCACTAGCGCTCAGTACCGCAGGTTTCGGGTTCGAGTCCCGGCAGTTGCCATGGTTGTTTTATACAGTGGTTTCGGAATCACTTTAAACCGTAGGTCCCGGTCTAAAAAGAGCGTTGTGGAGAGTGACATATTAAAAAAATAAGGAAAACTAACTGTTCGTATGTATAGTGATTAGGGGATTATAGTCCTTGTTGCTTCACATCCCCATATACCACTTCATTCACCATCAAATGCACTACAGCTCACGATATGTTCTACAACAATTTTTAGAGAATATTCTCAATGATAGAATGAACCTTCTCTTCTAGAGGTTTTGCAAACTTTTTTCCCAACAATCCCGCCACTAAAAGAACGGCAAATTCACACTGATAGTGACTCTACTAACTCCCAGTGGTTCAAGTTCACTGTCCGAAACTATCGATTGACTATTTGCTTGTGACTTTAATAGCTTTATAATGACACTTTTATTCGATGTTCCGGTTTATACATTATGTATATATATATATATATAATATTTTTTTTCTATTGCAGCTGCTGGAAAAGCACTTAGACAGTTGTCTTCGAGGCCTGAAGGATAGCACTGCATCGATGTTACACACCACTACTGCCCAGGAGGTGCGTGTTGCTTGAAGATAAGCTACGGACGCGGAGTAACAATAACACCGCAACGCTCTACGATCATGTTACACCGGGACCTACGGTTTAAAAGTAGATTCGGAAAACTAGAAACATCCAAGGCACAGACGGGACTCGAGCGAAGCCACGGAGCTCAAGAGAGCAAGCCACTTGGCCATTCAGGCTATTCAAAATATATAAATAAATAAATAAATATGTATATGTATACACACGCATATATATGTATATATTATATATTTACATGGATTATATACGTAGATACATGCATATCTTATATATATATATATACACAAGAGATTATGGTTAGTTTCATTATTTATACGCTGAACTCAAACAGAAACGACAATTGGCCATGATTTTCATTTAATGTAACTCATTTATTTTGATTCCATTTATAGTTTCTCTGTGACTAGGAAATGACTCTGATTATTCACTAATACAACAGTTTTCTATTAGCAAACAGTCCGTTCTCTAGTTAATTTCTAGTCTAGACGAAATAAAGATTGCAATAAAACTGAAAAAAAAGATAAGGCAATAAAAAAGAAATAGTCAAACTCGCATTAAAAAATAAATTCATTACATTCATATCTACGATTTATTTGCAAATAAAATTTTATTCTGTAGTTTTTTATTTATTCTTTTATTTTTTTTGAATAAGAATTAATGTAGAAACAAATATTGGAGAATGTTTAATGTAAGTCGAGAAAAAAAATGCTGATGTAAATATTGTGAAAAAAAATTAATGAATGTTAATTATTAATTTTTTTAATGAATTAATTTTTAAATTAATGAATTAATTTTTTTTCCCAGAAATATTACCTAAAGAAATGATAATGTTATTCTTTTTTTTTCTCATTTCAAAAGCCAAAAATTTTCAGGATAGGTTATTTCTTTTTATTGCTAATCATTTGATTTTATTTGTATATTTTATTGTATTGCTTTGCTTATTACAGTTCAGTGCGTTACATTGATATTAAAAGTATTAGAAATAAAAAAGCAGAATTAATATATTTTTTAGATTTCTTATTTAAATATTTTTATTTCCCTTTATTTCCAAACAAGTAAGTCTATAATTTACTCATAAGACCCTCGAAGAATTTAAAAATTGTAATACACGTATGTATATATGTGTATATTACAATTTTGCAATTTAAAAATAATTCCTGATTAAAAGATTAAAACAGTAAATGTTCTTTTATTTTATATAATTTTATTTTTAGTTTTAGAGAAAATCGTGGTACGGATAAAATCTCTAGCAATAAAAAAACATACTATGTTAAAAACTAACTTACTGAAATTGTTGGAAACAATAGCTGAATAATATAATTAACCAGATCATGCTATACAATAAATATATATCGTATATGAAGATAGCTGGTGTATACACTCAAGAGCCAAAACATTTCTTTGACCACCCCCTACATTTTTGCAATGAACTCGCCTGGATGACATGGAAGGCATGTAATCAGGTGGAGGTGGTGATCTAACCTGACGCCACTGGAGAGTCAGAATAATCATTCTTTCACTTGCTTCTGTGTGTGACGCGTGCAAAAAAGCTGGTGGATCTGGGCGACTTTGATAGAGGGCAGATTGTAATGGCTCGAAGGCTCGGAACAAGTATTTCCGAAACTGCACGACTCGTGGGTTTTTCGCGATCTACAGTTGTTAGTACTTATGGAAAGTGGATGAATGACGATGTGGGAAACCAGCAGTAGACGACATGAGCGTTGGACGTCCACACGCTTGTATCGCAAAGAAAAGACAGGTCGTCGAACTGTCTCAGCATGGCGAAGCAAAACCGGAGCCAAGACAGGCGGCTCCGGCGGACGAGCTCCAATATAACGCGCCCAAGTGTGGTGAATAATATCCGAGCATCACTGCTCAGCGGACACTGTTGGATATGGGGCTACGCAGCAAACGTCCCACTCGTGTGCCTCATTGATCTTCTTTTGAATGTGTTAGTCATCTGCTAAAATAGAAAATACCTAATTTTTGTAACTTTAGTGCTTCCTCTCTATCCACACTGTGTAGGCAAGAATGCTTGTGGTGTTCAGGAGAAGTGCTCGAGCTCATCACACAGACTTCCTCTCACTCCGGAGAGCAAGGTATATTTTGCGCATTACCCTGCGAGCGGCCGAGTTTTCCCTGAAATTTCTTGAATTTCGGATTTTTCGGCATAGAAGAGGAGTCCTTCCAAAGTAATATATATTGATCTTATCTCTTAAATGTGGCAACGCGTTATCTTTGTGTATGTGCATGTGTTTAAATAAAGCTGTGGAGCCCTCTAACTCCAGTCGCCTCACTCTGTCTTCAACTCAAAGCACTCCCTAAAGTCACAGCTCATGGTGTCTCAATCGCACTGCAATTTCGATGAGTTGACTCCAGTCTCAATCTGAATCAATTAGTGTGCCATTGCTACTGGAAAATCCTCAGTGGTGCAGTGTGGAAAAGCCTCCCGCTCAGGCTCAAAGCAATCCGTCGCGATAGGCTGCCGCTCCACGACCAAAAAGCGTAATAAGGCGGCGTCGCCACTTTTAACGAGTGAACCACGAGGCTGAAGGACTGATCAACACCTCAAAATAACGTGCTGCGATTCCATAAGTATTAGACCGGTAACCATCGTCTTTAAAGTTTTTACTGAACAATTACAAACATCCATGGTACGGCCGGGATTCCAACCCGAAAGCTGTGGTACCGAGCCACAGAGCGCTAGTATCTTTTTGTGCCTCCTGCGCTTACCTGAGTATCGGGCTTTTCAGCTGGGAAGTGGAATTTTTCGACGAATCTGTAATTAGCTGTCTTTAGCACTGTTTGCCTAATTGAAAAGCGTGTGGCGTAAATAAGGGGTGGGAATTCTCAAATCTGCAAGTATCTCAATCCAAACACACCTCAGTTTCAAAGCGCCGCCTCCAACCCTGCACACTAAATAATATCGACTTTTTAATTATGTGGATTTTATGTTTGTGAGAAATGCCTGTAAAAGGTCCTAGCACACGCCAAAATTTAGAACAAAAATAGTCTCAAACCAATTATTTAGTTTTTTATCTTATTTAAATTCTTTTATAAAAGTCATTATTTCTGAGAACATTATAAAAGCATTAAAGCATGAAATGATAATGATCATGCGAGAAACAATGAATTTATTTACAGTTACAAATTAAATGAGAGTATCATGATTTACAAATGAAAACACTTAGAAATAGCAGCTTTATTCATCTTATTTTTCTGGATTTGGTTAGTGTAAAAAGACCAGTGAAAAAAATTTCATTGTTTTTAAAAATAAATAGGAAGTGTAATCTTCGAACAAATATATTAAACTATAACCATATATATATATATACTGTAGCGATGCATTATAAAAACATACTATTATTATAACATTACTTTAAATGTATCTAAATCCAATGTTTGTGATAATTTATTATTATAACCATATCCATGTGATTATTATAAATGCCTTTAACAAATTGGAAATTATCGGTTGTATAATTCAATAAAGGCACCATTGCGGAGTCAGTTTCTCAGAAGTTTTGAATAATTAATCTTAATTATTTATTCAAAATAATACATTTAATAAGAAATGGAATCATATATATCATTTATATACTTTGTACACTACAACAAAAATACATTTCCAACATTACCAAGACCAAGTTACAGGACCGGCAAATGAAATAAGACACTATTTTACCTTCAACTAATATCACTTTTAAAATCATAAGCAGCCCGTAACAATTTTTCTTTTTGTAACCAATTCGTTCCTTATAAGCAAACTCAGAATCGAAAATTAATATTCTTTTCTAGATAGAAAAAAAGGAGAAATATATTTATATGACATTTTAAATAAGTTTTGAAATGAAAATTGAATGCGACATTTTAGCCTTGGGCACAAAAAATATTTGAGTTGAAAATCTATATAAGACAGATCTGACAGAACAAATAAAGGGGAAATCTTTTGATCCTCTTTTCTTCTATCATTTGATGATGTATGAGGACCGGAAAGGATTTCTCTTCAATTTCGAATCTTAAAGGACAAGGTGAAAAAAAAAGGTATGAAATGTGAATTAATCAAAAAATCGAGAAGAAAGAGTTCAATTCGAGTAACTGCCGCCTATAAATAGAAATTATTTTTTATATCTCTTGTATAAAAATGGATGGATGTATAGTTGTATATTTTAGAATAACTTAAAAATTAAAAAAATATATTGAATTAATTTTTTAAGAAATTATGAACTAAAATTAAGAAAAAGAATTATATCAACTAGTTTTTAATTAAATAAAAACCTTATTCACTATTGCCATCTAATTTTCATACCAACATACAACGCCACTCATATGATATGTGTATATGTATGTATTAATATATGTAATCAGGTATGTCGTATGATATATGGATAATCATATGATATAAAGACAGAATTATTAGCTTCGCTTCAC
Organism: Caerostris extrusa; assembly: GCA_021605095.1. Taxonomy (NCBI): domain Eukaryota; kingdom Metazoa; phylum Arthropoda; class Arachnida; order Araneae; family Araneidae; genus Caerostris; species Caerostris extrusa. The sequence continues at coordinate 12,878 of BPLR01005864.1, forward strand.
TAGTTAAATTATTGTAAAATAAAAAATTGAAAAATACAATATTTACAATTGTATACAATGTTGTATATTTGGATGATTGTATGCTTGTATATTTTAAAAATAACCTAAAATTTAAAAAAAGAATTTTTTTCTGTATTTCAGATGACCAAGTGACTAGCGCCTGGCGTTTGGTGCCACAGGTTTTAGTTTGGAGTCCCGGCGGTGCCATGGATGTTTGTAGTGGTTCGAATCCCCTTTAAACCATAGGTCCCGGACTATATACCGTAGAACGTTGGACGTATGCTTGAAAGTCCTACCCCACAAAAAAAAAAATCTGCCAGAAATCTACCAGCCAACAGACAGCCTTGAACCACCATAGGGCTGTTGCGCTACTGCTGATGATATTTGTTTTTTTTTTTTATAAAATTAATACAATTCTAAAACAAAAATAATTTTTATTCATATAAATATTTTGTTTTTTTATGTTATTCCAATAATTTAGAATTATTAGAATCATATGCATCATGTAAAAATTACTCCATATAAACAGAAAATGGTTTCTATAGTTGAAAGAAGCTAAAAATATTCAATTTTAATATATTTATAATATTCATAATCAATAATATATTATTAATAAATTCATAATCAATGCTTATACATTAATCAATACTTTAAATATACATTAATAATGAATAATAAGTAATTTATTCAAAATAATACATTTCTAATAAGAAAAGGAATCATATATATCATTTATATACTTTGTACATCACAACAAAAATTACGTATTTCTTTTTAAATATTTTTTGTTCACAGACTAAGTTATAGGACAGGCAAATGAAATAAGATTTTATTTTTTACCTTCAACTAATATCACTTTTAAAATCATATGCAATCCGTAACAATTTTTTTCTTGTAACCAAATCGTTGCTTATAAGCAAACTCAGAATCGAAATTAATATTCTTTCCTAGAAAAAAAGAAAGAAATATATTTATATGACATTTAAATAAAAATGAAAAATGAAAAAAAAATTTGATTTGAATTTTTGAAATGAAAATTGAATGCGACATTTTAGCCTTCGGGCTCAAAAATATTTGAGTTGAAAATCTATATAAAGAGATATGACAGAACAAATAAAGGGGAATCTTTTGATCCTCTTTTCTTCTATCATTTGATGATGTATGAGGACCGGAAAGAATGTCTCGTCAATTTCGAATCTTGGAGGACAAGGGAAAATAAAAACGGATGAAATGTGAATTAATCAAAAACGAGTAGAAAGAGTTCAATTCAAGTAACTATAGTCTATAAATAGAAATTATTTTTATATCTTTCTGTACAAAAAATGGATTATTCAATGTGTACATATTCCAGTATAACCTAAAAATTAAAAAGCATAAATTTTTCTGTTCTGATTTATTTTGTCATTCCAAAAGATTATTAACCAAAATTAAGAAAAATATTATGTTAATTACTTTTTAATTAAATATAAACCGCATTCATTATTTCCATCAGATTTTCATACCACCATATAACGGCAGTCAAATGATATATGTATATAATATATATATGTATGTATGCATATGTATGCATGAATATGTAAGTATATACACTCAAGAGCCAAAACATTTTGACCCCTACATTTTGCAATGAACTCGCCTGGATGACGTGGAAGGCACGTGATCAGGTGGAAGTGGTATTTAACTGCTGCTGGAGAGTCTGAAGAATCATTCTTTCACTTACTTCTGTGTGCGATAGGAAATGCTGCGGATGTAAGCGACTTTGATAGAGGGCAGATTGTAATGGCTCGAAGGCTCGGAACAAGTTTTTCCGAAATTTGCACGACTCGTGGGTTATTGGCGATCTCCAGTTGTTGGTACTTATGCAAAGTGGATGAATGACGGAGAAACCAGCAATAGACGACATGGTGTTGGACGTCCACACGCTATCAAAGAAAAAGGTCGTCGGAGACTGTCTCGCATGGTGACGAAAACCGGATCCAGACAGTGGCTCAGCTGACAGCCCAAAACAATGCAGGGCCAAGTAGAATAGTCTCGGAGCACACTGTTCAGCGAACACTGTTGAATATGGGGCTACGCAGCAAACGTCCCACTCGTGTGCCTTTTCTGACCAAGCGTCATCGCCAACTGCGCCTGTGCTGGGCCCGGGAACATCGTGACTGGTCCATGGATCAGTGGGAGAGAGTTGCATGGTCTACGGTTTGTCACGGTTTGCCATTCATCACGCCGATGGCCGTGTCAGGAAACGTCGTCTTCCAGGCGAACAGTTGCTCCCTCAATGTACAGTAGGTCATACACAGGCCGGTGGTGGCGGTATTATGCTTTGGGGACGTTCTCTTTGGGCGTCTGTGGGACCCGTGGTTGTGGTAGAGCAGACCATGAATGCTACAGGGTATTTGAACATCATTGCGAACCAGTTGCACCCTTACATGGCCTCTGTTTTTCCAGCTGGAAATGGAATGTTCCAACAGGACAACGCCCCTTGTCACAAGGTTAAAATTGTGTTGGAGTGGTTCCAGGAACATGATCTGAATTCCAGTTAATGTCATGGCCACCTAACCTACCGGATGTCAATCCGATAGAACACATTTGGGATGTCCTGGGACGGCAGCTCACAGTTCAAAGACCACCAATTCGCCAAAATCTCGGATTTGCGTGACCGTTGCTTAAACATCTGGTACAATCTGTCTCCGGCCATCTACCAAGGACTTGTGGCATCCATGCCAAGGCGGGTTGAAGCTGTGTTGCGCGCCAAATGTGGGCCAACTCGTTATTGACAGGTGGTCATAATGTTTTGGCTGTTGTGTGTATAGGTATATGATATATCTCGTATGATATATGAATAACCATATACCATATGAAATCAGACTAGCTAGCTTCCCGAGTTTTATTATTGTAAAATTAAAAAAATTAAAAACGTATGCAATATTATGTTGTTTTGATGGGAGACTGTATTCCTGTATAAAATTTAAAAAGCATAAGAATTTTTTTCTGTATTCCTGATGGCCGATTGACTAGCGGTCTGGCATTCAGTACCTCAGGTTTCATATTCAAGACCCGGATTTGCAATGGATATTTGTAGGGTTTCAGAATCCGCTTTGAACCGTAGGTCACGTTCCAGTATGACCGTAGAGCGTTGGATGTATGATTTACAACCCTACCCCACACAAAAATAGCGAATCATCTACCGTCTAGAAATGTGCAAAAATAATTTTTATTGATAAAAAATGTTACTTTAAGATATTACAATAATTTTAATCTTTATAATCATATGCAACATGTAAAAAGATTATTCCATATAAACATAAAAATTGTTTTGATATTTGAAGAAGCTAAAAATATTCAATAAGTTAATATATTCATGATATTCATAAGCAAAAATATATTATTAATAGATTCAAATCAGTAATTTAAATATACATTAATAATGAATAATAAATAATTCATTCAAAATAATCTCAAAATAATGCATTGCTATTAAAAAAAAAGGATCATATAGCATTTATAAACTTTGTACACATTCAAATGTAAGTATTTCTTTCAATATTTTTCAGTTCCCCTGACCAATTTATAGGACAGTTAAATGAAATGAGATTTTATTTTACATTCAACTAATATCACTTTTAAAAACATATGCAATTCGTAACAATTTTTCTTTTGTACCCAATTCGTTCCTTATAAGCAAACTCGGAATCGAAATTAATATTCTTTCCCGGATAAAAAATAAAAGAAATATATTTATATGACATTTTAAGTAACTTTTGAAATGAAAAATTGAATGCGACATTTTAGCCTTCGGGCTCAAGAATATTTGAGTTGAAAATCTATATAAGAGATATGACAGAACAAATAAAGGGGGAATCTTTTGATCCTCTTTTCTTCTATCATTTGATGAAGTATGAATACCTGAAAAGATTTCTCTTCAATTTCGAATCTTAGAGGACAAGAGAAAATAAAAAGGGGTGAAATGTGAATTAATCAAAAACCGAGTTCAATTCAAGTAACTATAGCCTATAAATATAAATTATTTTTTTTTATATTTCTCTACGTAAAAATGAAGGATTTTATTCGTGTATATTCGAGCATTACCAAAAAATTAAAAGCATAGAATTTATTTTGTCATTCCTATAAATTGTTATTAAAATAGGAAAAAAATATATTAATTATTTTTTAATTAAGTAAAAACCTTATTTACTATTGCCATCATATTTTCATACTATCATATTATACATGCTTAGTATATATGTATACGTATACAAGGTGATTATAATTAAAATCCCACTTTCAAAATGCTGTAAAAAAAAAAAAAAAAGAACCATTTGTCACAATGAGTTCAAATTTGAACTGAAGATACTTGAAGAAGGGGAACACGATATGACATCAAAAAGTTCAAAAAAAAGTTCCACAGATTTTTCCCATCCAATTTGTTATGACGTTGGAGCGGTGGATGCGCTTTCCACCAACAGCGTCACAACTGTTGAATGACAAAACCGAAACAATCAAGAACAATGAACACTACAGTTGGTTTAATGTGCAATTCTTGCCAAATATGCTGCAATTTCGTTTCAAGATATCACTGGCAGTCGAATTCATTTTTTATGACGCTTACAGCGCCATCTATAACACACTTTGAACTTTTTTTTTATACCGTACTGTTTCCCTCTTCTTCAAGTATTTTCAGTTTAAATTTGAACCAATTTTTACGAGAAGCTCTTTTTTTTTTTTACAACATTTTGAAAGTGATTTCAATTATAATCACCCTGTATATGTATATGATATATGGATAGCCGTATACCATATGATTCCAGACATACTAGCTTCGATAGTTAAATTATTGTAAAATAGATGATGTGAAAAACATACAATATTACTTAGTTTTTCAAGTTAACAATATTTTGTTATTAATATATTAATGTTTATTGATGAATGGAGAAAAAAATACACATATAAATGGGAATTTCTGGATAAACATGATTGGTTTATTTAAACAATTTTAATTATTTAGGAAAATTATTTAAAACTAAAATTTTTAATTCTGTACGTTGCAGTGTGCAGGTTGTGAGCTGAATATGACTGGGCTGTGCAGCTGTGACTGGGTTAGAGGGACTGAAATACTTGAGGTACATATTTGAGAACTCTAAACTTTATTTACATACACACTAAACACTACGGATATACAATTAGAGTACACTGTTTAACACATTTAAAGACATTTAATTGTGGATTTGTGGAAGGATTCCTCTTTTAAGCCAAAAACCAGCTATCGCCTACGCGTAGGATGAGCGAAAATATTTTCCTTTCTTACTGAGTGAGAGTATCAGGCCAATTGCCCATTACTCCTACAAACGTCACAAGGACCGCTCTTGCCAGTGGTTAGGAGGTAGCATGATTACAAACACCCACACACACATATATATATATATATATATATATATATCGAAAAAAAAAATAATATTAGTACATACAACCCGTCGTTGCCAGTTATATAAAAAAAACATTTTCTCTAGCTAAATTTTACAATATAAATATATATATATATATAATTTAGCTAGCAAAAAATGTTTTTTTATATAACTGCCAACGACGGGTTGTATGTACTAATACTATTTTTTTTTTCGATTTGCATATGACAAAGAAATAAAGGACATAGTACCCTGCAGTACTCTGAAATAATGAATAAAACTTTGAATATAAACTACAAATTTTTTAAAGTGTCGTATGCATCTGTTCAAGTAGAATACATATTTAGCGAATTCTACCGGACTCTATTGAAAGTAAATTAACATCATAATACATTTATGACAATGGGAAATAATTATGGATAAAAATGAAATAAATAATGTAAACCAAATAAAAAAAAAATATTTATTTAAGAGAAAAATGCGACCGTTAAAGTATTTTAAAAACAATAGTTTATAAAAGGAATAATAAACATTTTTTTTTTGTTTTACTTAAGTTAAGTATAAACCAATACTCCGATAATAAAAAAAAAAAAAATAATCTAAGTTAAATCGGACAGACACCAAATTCAGATTACTGGAAAAAAGAGCCAAGAACATATTTTCCATAGCAAAATGAAAAATATTAAAAATATATAAAATTCAAACAAAATTAGCAGTAACGAAAAATCAAGTTGCCGTACTTGTTGGTGAAAATTTATTTCAAATAACATTACATTTGCATGAATGGTTACATTTAACAGTGAAAAAAATTAATAATTGTTTATTTTTGTGTAGAACATTTAAATATAGTTGAATTTTTATTTTAGTATCCTTAATAATTTTTTTCAAGTTATTCGTGATTTTTTCATAGCCAAAACCAATAATTCTATATCAACTCATCCAAATATATTTAATTTAAAATGAATAATTTTATTTTCTTTATCTCAAGCATAAGTATTCGACAAAATCATTATATATTTACTACTATAACGCAAAAAAAAAAATATGCAACATAATTAAAACAAGAAGAATTTTAATTTAATTTTCTTATGTCAATGGTGTCTCACTCTTTTTTAACCAATATTTAAAGGCATAAGTACTATAAGTTTGTGATATTCGTACACATAATTTTTCATATTCCTGCTATCAATTTATGTATAGAAAATCCATATGATTGCCAGCTTTAGTACTTACTATTATTTTCTAGATATTTGCCTATGGTTAATTTAATTTCTTTTAATTCTGTGTTTTCAAAGTTATTTTATTTAATTATTTATGGTGAATTTAGAGTATGAATAAAAAGTTTGAAAAATTTCACCAATCTTAATTTTGATTTATAAAGAACTATAATGTACCATTTATCATCTTGAATATGTAAACTATATTTTATTATATATTGATCATATTTTATCTGAATATCATGGTCCTTTTTACTGAGAAGTTTTAGTTAAATATGGCCATGTATAAAATATATAACATCACCAAAGCTTGGCGAAACAGGATCATAGAGGCTAGTTATTAAAGAAAAATCATCAAAGACAAAACTTAATGATTATACAATGTCGAAAACTTTTACCCATTCAAGCACAAATTTCTTGATTAAATAGTAAGGTTCTTGTAACGATATTTTCAAAAAGTTCTACCTACTAATATTATTCAAAAATGACAACCATCAAAGTCACATCAAACTATGCTGTTCTGAAAGATGCACCAGTTTTTCACCCAACTCATCCCCAAACTACTTATGAAAGACATTGTCTGCGAAATGAATGTCACCAACTTCAAAGTTTCTTCCTTCCAAAATAAGTTCCCTTCACCAACTGGGAGCCTTTAGGTTTGTTATTAGTTTTAGGCCCTTCCTATTGACACAGCCCTGAAGGTGTGCTTTTGTCCAAAGACTTGAGTTCTCTGGCGGAGTTACGCCAATAATGCTACGTTTCGTTACACTTCGCAACGGGTCTGCGTAAACAGATCGTGTTTGTGGAGCGGATGGCTGATGTCCGAGATTTGTTTATGTGAGTCTGGATCAAGGAGTTCCCGAGTTGGGGAAGATTAAAAGATAAGATTTGGACGGTGGTTTGGGCTTAGAGGATTTAGAGTAAATTGGAGGAATTTGCGGAAGAACTAAAAGAAGTTATTTTTCGTGTTTTTCTTTGGTCTTTTAGCACTAACTTGGATGTTTCAATTTAGGTATAATTTGAACTAAATGCGTTGTGAGGTCCAATGTTATGTGCACTTTATGTTATGTGGCTACTACAATTTTCATAAATAATTTGAATTTCCTGTTATGAATAAATTTGTGGCAATTAATGTATACAAATCCATGCGATTGCCTCTTTATAATTTATTATTTTTAGATATCTTCCTATAGCTCATTTATTTTCTTTTATTTCTGTATTTACAAAGGGATTTTAATTAAAATTTTATGCTAAATTTAGAGTATGAATAAAAAGTTTGCCGGCTGCCAATCCTAAATTCGATTTATAAATTATTATGATGGACTTTTATTGTCTTGAATGAAGAAGCTTATTTAATTATATTGGCATGTTTTATTTTCATGATTTTAAAATGATTTTAGTTAAATATAACAATGTAAAAATATATATAATGTTAACAAAGCTTGGCGGAAATAAAAGTTATTAAAGAAATCATTAAAGACAAAACTTCCTGTGTAGATTGCCGTTTAAAAAAATATACCCATTAATAGACACATTTCTTGTTATTAATAAACCTTAGCAATAATGTGGAAAGTCCATAATTGCCGCTTTATAATTTAATATTTTCTAATATTTTATCTTGTTTATTTATTTTCTTTTAATTCTGTGTTTCCAAGTTATTTTATTTAATTTTTTACATTGAATTTAGAGTATGAATAAAATTTTTATAAATTTCACGAATTATTCTATTTATAAATGATTATAATGAACCTTTTATCGTCTTGAATGAAGAAATTATATTTAACTGTATTGATTTATATTTTCTCTGGACATCATGATCCCTTTTACCCAGATTTTTCAACTTAATGTAACGATGCAAAAAAATTCATGTCGCCTGCTTGTCGAAACAGGATAATATCAGCTAGTTGTTAAAGAAACCATCAAATACAAAACTTAATGCTTATAGAACGTCGAAAAAGTATATCCACTCAATTAGAGACACAAGAATTTTTCTTGATTAAAAAATTCTCGTTCTCGTAAATAGATTATGAAAAGTTCCACGTATTAATATTATTCAATAATGACAACCATCAAAAGCTCATCAAACCCTAACGATCCGAAAGATGCACCAGTTTACACCCAACTCATCCCCAAACTACATATGAAAGACATTGTCTTGCGAAATGAATGTCACCTACTTCAAAGTTTCTTCCCTTCCAAAATAAGTTCCCTTCAGCAACTCGGAGCCTTTAGGTTTGTTATTAGTTTTAGGCCGTTCCTATTGACACAGCCCCGAAGGTGTGCTTTTGTCCAAAGACTTGAGTTCTCTGGAGAAGTTACGCCAATAATGCTACGTTTCGTTACACTTCGCAACGGGTCTGGGTAAACAGATCGTGTTTGTGGAGCGGATGGCTGATGTCCGTGATTTGTTTATGCGAGTCTGGATCAAGGAGTTCCCGAGTTGGGAAGATTAAAAGATAAGGTATGGGAAGTGGATTGGGCTTAGAGGATTTAGAGTAAATTGGAGGAATTTGCAGAAAGACTAAAAGAAGGTATTTCCTGTGCATTTCTTTAGTCTTTTAGCACGCACTTGGATGATTCTATCTAGGTATAATTTGAACTAAATTCACTAACGTTATATGATTTGTTTTGTGGCAATAAAAAATTTATCGCTTTATGAGGAGATTGAATGTGAAGCATTTTAAGATTTATGTATGGCGAACATTATTATGGTTTTATTATAGTTGATTGAATAATGATTAATATCATTATGCAATAAACTACACTAATATAACTATACATTCAACTATATTAATATCTCTGTAAAATCAACTATACTAATATCACTATACAATTACCTCTGCTAATATCACTATACAATCAACTCTACTAATATCACTATACAATTACCTCTCTGCTAATATCACTATACAATCAACTCTACTAATATCACTATACAATCAACTATACTAATATCATTATACAATCAATTCAAATTAATGTTATTTGAACTATTGATTATATTATTTATAATTGCTTGTATAATTGTTGATTGTATAGTGTTTGTGAATTTCACTTAACTACATATCAAAGAATTAAGGAGTGTTAAACTTAAAGTTTAAAATTAATATAGCATTAACGGTTAACGCCGTTAACGAAAATTAACAGTTTCTTCTTTCATCTCTAAACACTATAAAAATGTTGGATTAAATGTTTTATCTTATCTTAAATGCATGATTGTTAACTTAATTTTAATGTTGTCTAGTTTAAACCTTTTAAAAATGATGTTTGCTTATCTGTCTTCAATAAAAAAGATGTCACAATTAGGACTTAATGATTCGAATAGGAAAACCAACATCAAAATAAGCCCTTTTTTTTTTTCTCATCTCTTTACGCTTTAACAATGTGGAATTAAATGATCTATCTCATCTTAAATTCATGATTGTAGACATTTTATTGTTACTTATTTTTAAAACTTTTTTAAACGATGTATGTTTATCTTTCTTTTAAAAAAAAAATGTAGTCACAATAAGTATTTAGAAATTCGCATATGAAAACCAACACCAAAAACTTACTTCAGTTACTTCTCTATAGTTATAACAATGTTGGATTAAATGTTCAGTTTTATCTTAAATGCACGATTGTTGCATTATTTTTAATGTTGCTTATTTTAAAACTTTTTAAAAATACTGTTTGTTTATATGTCTTTAATTAAAAGAAGCCACAAAACGGATCTACAAATTCAAATATGAAAACCAACAACAAAACAAGCACTTTCTTTTTTTTTTTTTTTTTCCTGGTATCTGCACTGCAATAAATTGTTTACTTTAAATCTCTTTCTTCATTAAAAGATATACGCAATTCAGAAAAGTAAGGACACGTAAAATCAGTGCTAATAAAAAGCCTTACATGTTCATCTTGGACATTAATAACCTCCATAATAACTAAACATTTAATCATCAACCAAATAGCAGCATTCTAAAAATTGATTCCAATATTTTTCAGAGCTATAAAAAAAAAATCACCACTTGGGTTCTTAGGCAAACAGATTGCAGGTTCTGTAGCTTTTTTTTATTACCTCTTGACTGCATCGAAAGCACTTTGCCGCTTGAAGCACTAACATGACATACTTTTATGGCTTTAAAAAAAGGAACGGGTAACCCTACTTACAACTCCTGGAGTGGAAGACCCATAACAATTTTATAGGCCCCTGCTATGGAGAGACGTAAGTGCGTTTATATTTATGTATTTACTTAATTGAATTTAGTGTTATCTCCTGGCTTGTAAATGACTGCATTCAATTATTTCTTGGATAGAGTTGGCACTTAACGGAAACACTAAAATTATTTTCAGCATTTTTTTCTTACGTGCATCCTAGTTGCCTGGAACGAATGCAAATTCTTTTAAATGAATGTTGCCAAGCTGAAGACGTTGGAAAAATTCTCTTTTTTTTTAACGGGAATCAGAATAGATGCGAGGTGATGGTAATTTACAAGAAGCAATTGTGAAAATTGAGATGGCCTTTCGGAGTGAAGAACCACCATAAAGAAGATTCGATGATCAGAAATGGGTGGTAATTATTGGAATAATGGAGATTTAGTTAAAAGATATGCTCCGATTATTGAAATAGGTCATCTGTCAATGGATAACGATTTTCTCACACTTTTCAATAGGATTTTGGTTTCGAAAGCATCCTTTTTTTTAATGTCTCAGTAAAAATAGAGATTGAGATCTTTAAAGGAGTTGTTAATGTTCTGTAGTTTTTATATTATCATTATAAACAGATTATAATAGATAATGATGTATCTATTTAAAAAGTTCCAAAATATGATAAGGGATTTAGGAGTCAGCAGTTTGCAAGGCCATTAATCTTAAAATGAGCTTACTGGCAGGTAATGCCCCAAAATTATTATTTTGGTTTCGTTTCGATAATCGAAATTCTGCCATAATTATGTTATACTATAGTACAAGTTCGGATTAGGGCTATGGGCCATATGTAGGTGTGGTCTTGATTCAGTCTTGTTGGTGGACACAACATAAATTATTTCTCAAAATAACTACTTTTTTCCACGCACATTCTAGTTACCTGGAACGAAAGCAAATTCTTTTAAATGAAATTTGACAAGCACAGGACGTTCGAAAAGCAAATGTATTTTTTTTTTTTAAATTTGCATCAGAATCGATGAGAGGTGATGGTAATTTACAAGAAGCAATTGTGAAAATTGAGATTGCCTTTGGGAGTGAAGAACCACCATAAAGAAGCATCGATGATCAGAAATGGTGGTAATTATTGGAATAATGGGGATTTAGTTAAAAGATATTCTCTGATTATTGAAGCAGGTCATCTGTCAATAGGTAACGATTTTCTCATGCATTTCAATGAGATTTTGGAAGCAAAAAATAATTTTACAAGCTGACTCTTTTAATATCAGAATTGTGGTGGGCAGAAATTGAAATTTGGGGCCTGGTGGCCAAGTGACTGGTCATTTGGCCATCAGGATTAATCAGATGGGGACAGCATTAGGAACTTCGCCTTCCCACCAGGATAATGATTCAAGTCCCAGCGGTGCCATGGATGTTTGTAGTGGTTCGGAATCAACTTTAAACTGTAGATCCTGGTCTAATATGACTGTAGAGCGTTGGACGTAGGGCTGATACCCCTACCCGTAAAAAGAAAACATTTCCTGCCTTAGAATCTGCTGATAGACAGACTGATTGGTAAACCATAAGGCTGTTGCGCTAATGGAGAAGAAACTACAATTTGCTTGTATTAGATATCAATATATTCGAATCTTTTTTTTTGATAACTTCGAATATCCAATTAACTGTGTGTATTCTCCCCAATAATCATTTTTAAAAATATTTTGTCCACAACAACAAAAGAAAAGCTGTATTAAATTCTTTAAAAATATTTTGTAAAAGAAATTAAGTGAAAGAATAAATGATTGATCTAACTCAATGATTTTTGTTTTTCTTTCAAATGGTAGTGTCCATATTTATGTCGGGGATTTTCAAAATAAATGTAATTCAAAATGTTCTTAGCTTAGCACAAGGTGGAAGGGTATAAATCTCTAACAGATGGCATTTTGGGGCTTTTTTAAGCTGACGTGGTGATATATAGGTGTATTGGAGGGATTATCAAACTTTTTAGAGTCTGGGCGCATTTAAAAACCTACAAACTAATATAGACACAATTAATATAGTTACAATTTCTCACTAATAAGCATCCACTACTAACACCCCACAGATCTACTACATTTGACTACTACTTATAGACGGCGGAATCTCGAAGGCTGCAATGTAAAATTTTTTAACATTAAAAATTTCATAGACTCTGGTATTTCTGGCATATTTTGCATTTTTATGTATAAGGGAACACAGAGTCTAGAATGATGTCAATAAATTGCAGCATATAAACAATGACGGCTTAGCTTCTTGACTTCGAGCAATGTATAGTATTTAGTTTGATTCAAATGAAACAAGTAATATAAAAAATACTTTTTTTCACTATATTGCAGAAAAGTCTTTTACAAATAATTTTCTTTCATTTTTTTAATTTTATCTGGCGCCATCTATTTGTAGATATATATGCCACTTAAATCTAAAAAAAAAAAAAAAACTAAAATTAATTAATTAAATTTAATTACTGAATTCATATTCGAAAAAACTGTATTAACATCAAGTATCCTCCACTATAAGTTAAAAAAAATGTATTTGAACTTGAGTGGATGACTAAAAAGTATTTTATGAACGATTGAAAATTTGAACAAGATGTATATGGGGAGAGTGTGAGCTAATAGAAGGAATTGAAAAAAGCAACCTAAACGGTTGGTTGTTTGAAATGAAAGGTACCTTTGAATGTAAAAACTGGCAAGAAAAAGAAACTCCTCTATGGTGCAACAGTGCATCCTTGCGCACCCTTTGAGAACTATTGTGTAGGGTAATAGGTCACCCGTGGTGCACTATTGTTAATGCTGAATGTTTATTCGCACCCGTAGGTCTTAGCGATCAATAAGAACTTGCTTTATAGTCAAGCAAGAAACTCCGTCCATTCTCTGTTTTTTTTTTCACTGTTATTGGCTCCTGGGGCAACGATATTCATGCATTCTGTTTTGTTATTTCCTGGTTGACTGATTTTCTTTCGCACCTTTTTCCCCCCATTGATTTCTGCTTCATCAAGCAATCCTCTTTTTGCCCAGTCTCCTCATTTGAATCTGTTTCCTGCTCATTTGATCTTCTGCTCTCGGTTTCATATAAATTTGTTCATTTTCTGTGTTTCTAACACTATGTTGTAAACGACAAACACCGTTTTTTTTTTTCTCTTAGCCATAAAAATAAACATTTTTCTTTTCTTTGATATTGAAAAGATATAGTAATATCTGTTTTTTGTTTGAGCTTATAAAAATAATAAATAAACACGTTTGCTTATTAATGTAAATGTTTTTGGTAAATATATATACATATATATAGAATATAACAAACTATATAAAAGGAAAAAAATTTAATTTTTCTGATAATAATAAATAAAAAAAAATATACTAGCTATTTTTGTATTTTATTTGAGTCTATAAAAATAATAAATAAACTTGTTTGCTATTAATATAAAGATTTTTTGAAAAAAAAAATATATGTATGTAAGTAATATTTAATATATTTTTAAAAAAACTATGAACAATCTGATACGTTAAAGTTTTTTATGGTAATTCAGGCTAATTTAGAAATGATTTTTCAACATGTTTCTAATAATATAAAAAGTTTACAAAAATGTTTTGAAAATAACATTTAGTCTAAAAATTTTTAAACAACATTTGTTTGTTTATTTAATCATAAGATCATTTTTTGCAGCGTTTTATAAACTGGATTTTTCAAACTGTGAAGTCATTCAAATTATTATCTGTATTAGATGCAATGACATATTTAATGGATTACATGATATTGCTGAAATTAGTTTCAATGATAATATTACTTGAAAACAGTAAAATTTGTATATCAAAAGATAATTTGTAGCCTGCTTCTTCCTATGCACTGGCAAGAGCGTTGCCCCCATGCCGTTCAGGAGAAAGTTTCTATTGGCCTACAGACTCTCACCTGGTGAGGAAGTATATTTCGCACATCGTGCGCTTAGCTAGGTATATGATTTATGGAATAGAAGGGAATCCTTCCTCGAATCTGTAATTATGTGTTTTTAATTGTACGTTTCTAATTGTATGGGTGTGCTTTCGGGCGTGTGTCAATAAAGATGTGAGTTTTTCAACCTGTGCCTCAGTCCAACACACCCAGTTAAAATCTTTGCCCAACCTTTTCACTAAAAATTTTTATAAGAATAAATTTTTAAAAACAGAAGAAGAAAAATTAAAAATCTAGACAAAAATATGGACAGAAAAATTAAATTATTGATTGATTTAAATTATTGAATATCATAGCAATAGACTTTTTACCACATTTGTCCAGTTATAATACTTATTAGTTCATTAAAGTTCATTTCTTTCTGGTGATTGCTGACTTTGAAAACTGAGTAAATCTTGCAATAGTTTTGGCATAATGTGGACATCGACAATTGATTGTCTGGTTCTAGATATCATAAGCTTCACAAAATCTCTATGAAGAATGGGACAGTATTCCTCTAAACACTATTCAGAACTTGTATGATGCGATTCCCATGTGAATCCAAGCTGTATTATATGCCAAAGGCGGGACCTACGCTTATTAGTAAAGGATTCCTAATAACTCTAGTTTCCATTACTTTGAAAACCACTTGCATATATAACATTCTATCCATTTTCCATTTTGTATATATATACAAATATACACATATACAAATATATATATATATATATCAAATAATATATATATACAAAATATATACAAATATTATATATATATATATATATATATATATATTATATCTGTGAATAAATAAAGTTATATATATTCTAATTCGTGTACAATAATCGCAACATAAATGTTTTTTTTAAAAATCTTTTAGCAATATTTAATCATTTTATTTCGACTATACACATCATTTTCAATAAGTAATGGCTTCAGCACACGATCATGCTCTCAAAGCGTATCATTATAAACATTAGTATCACAGGTTGTGAATCAATATGAATTTCTCTAAAAAGAATAACGAATCAATTTAAAATTTTAATGTAAACAAACGTAAATAAATTTATACTTGGATTATATGATCTTTAAATAAGTAATCACAGCTTTCATATTGTCAGACTCTAAAAAGGATCATTAGAATCATGACTGCAATTGGGTATGAGTCAATATAAATTTCAATTTTATCGGATCGTAATAATTACTGGTTGGTCAAAATATTTATATGTAATGGAATCAAATACATCCCCAAGCAAGAAAGGTATATCAATTTAAATGGATGTAAATATAAATAGTAGAATAGAAATTTTAGTAAATTTGAATAATTTTAATTGGTAATAAAATATTTACTAATTACTAACAGCATCAAATACTCACAAAACATATCCTTACAAACTGTAATTTTTTTGAGCTTCTCTCCAGTTAGATTGCAATTTCTACATGAAATGAAATGAATAACGACATAATACAATGTTTCTTGTAGCACAATAACGAATTTGAAGATAAAATACTTAAGAGACAGTACACCCAAAATAAATCTCAATTTAACTGAATGTAATAATTAAATTAACCGAATGAAAATACTAGTTGTAATTTCATCCATTTTAAGATAATCTTCACTAGAGATTTGAGTTTTCTTCTCTACTCGTGCTCATCATATAGTTTTAAATAAATCACGTACATTTGGTTAGTAAAACACGCGCAACACTTATAAGGATAACTTATTTGAAAACGGATATTTGTGACTTTTATTTCGAAAAATTTTAACAAACAAAATTGCATATGAGTATTGAGTGATTTAGATTAGTTTGTCGTTCTAAGGTCATTTTTGCACACTTTAGCTAATTAGACCATGACCATCAGCTGCATATGAGTAAGGACCTACCATGTCTTTTCGAAACAAAATATAGCCAACGGGAAAGAATTCAAGGTTGATGGATCCTCCTTCGGAACGGGTTGATCCTTACTTTAGACTTTTGACTTTGCACATTTTTTTTTTTTTTTTTGAAATGATAATGAGAGAGGGAAGAAAGAGAAAGGGAGTGTGCAGAGTCGAGTGAAGAGTTCCAATCAGTATGGAGACATGCACAGATTTTTTTATTTTTGTCATCTTAAATGTCACATTCAAGCATATAAATGGTTCTGAATGATTTTTGAAATATGCAGTTTTACTTCTAAGAATGCTGTTTTTTTATAAGAGACTTTTTTTCTCTTAGAGTTTTCAATTCATTTTATTTTATTTTCTACAAAAAAGTTTTCATTTAAGGTGAATATTATGTATGTAAAATTAAAAAGTAGTATTGTATATATAATTACAAATAAGTACACGATATAAAATTACAAAATTTTACAATTTTTTCGAAAAGGGTCCATTTTTTTCCTTCATGTATAATTTTTGGATTTAAAGAAGAAGTAATTTTCTCAGAATTCGACACTTTCAATTTTCTACATATGTTTAAAAAAATAACTTAAAGTATGTTCCATTATATGATAAAAATACTGATGGTTATACACAAAGTTTTGTTAAAGGATTATTATGCTTGGAATATTCTGACCTAAAAAATACTCATTCAACATTCCATAAAAAATAATATTTTTGAATGCCTTTTTACTTCTAAAATAGTAAGATTTTTTTCTTTATAAGAGACTTTCTTTATGATAATGAATGGAGCTAAAATAAAGACAGAAATTGCATTTTTTTTCACGGTGTATGCACAAATAAACAGAAAAAAAAGAATAAATAAGAAATTAGTAGGAGGGCAAGTTATTTTCGATAGCAAAATATTGATGTTGTATATATATATATATATAATAACGTTTTGAATTTTGAAAAGAAGAACAATGAACAATTAAATTCATAATCAGCAAAAAAAAATGTTATGCTTTAAAATAAAGTCATAAGTTATAAAGGTACATTTGAAGTATATACATATTTAACGTACATGGAATAAGATTAATTTTAGGATCGGCACAAATGTACATTTATATCTTATAGATTTTAGCATTGATAAATACTTATGAAAAGTAATGATGCTTATCTAGTATGATTAGGCAGAAGATTGAATATATCCAAATCCTTTCTTTTGGGAAATTTCATTTCAAAAAGGATAATATTGATAAAGGAAACTTGTTTATGGGCAAAACACATTCAAGAATTTAGGTTTTAAAATTATAGTGTAACAAAATAAATTATATGTATCATGGTGAAAGTTCTTAAGTATGTTATATTCAATTTAAGAGACACTTTACACCAAAGATATTTAATACAACACTAGATATCCATCATAACAAAACTATTAGAAAAATGAAGTTTTCTAGTATTGGTGTTCCTGGTAAAAAAAATTCAGGATACCAGATATTTATACATCAGAAAAATATTGTTCATTGGCCGATTCTAGAAATGTACCTGAAAAACTGATTCCAAATTTGTATGTATGCATCTGAAAAGTTTAGAGATCAAATTCTTCAGTTCAATAGATGTAAAAAATCTTTATTGGCTAAAAATAAGAAATTTTTTTATTATAATAGTTGTTTACAATTCATCTGGTCATGAGTAAGAATCAAAAATCTATAGTTCTGAATGGTCTTGATTTATCAACTACAGAAGCAAAATATGATATAACTTTGACTCTCTTTTCGACAAAGTTAAATAGATTGCATTTTGTTCTACAAGAATTACACTGCATGTCAGTTGGAGATGGAAAAATTGAGGATGAGTTAAGGGATGAGAAGAAGGAATCATAGCATCTGCCATTCTTATATTTTTGATTTTGAGATTTTTTTATTGTTTGGAAGAATATTACTATTTTGTAATTGGAAATGGAATTCGGCAAGTGATTTTTATCAGTATATGTTGACTTCTTTTGATTTGTAATCATTAGTCATGTAAGTAACTTTACAATAAATTAACTTTCCTTCATCTAATAATAAAAGATGATTGTTGTAAGAAAATTATAAAGTAATACAATACAACCTGATTTTGTTTAAGAATATCGATAGAAGATTTTTAGAAAAGGTGCAGTGGTTTTAAATTTATTATAATTGATGATCATATATATATGTGGAAAATGAAACTCCAATACTAGAGGAAATTAACTGAAAAGAATGAAATTTAGGTAAAAGCATTTATCTAAGTTTAACTTATTTTTAATATAAAGTTTCAAGAATACAGTTTAAAGTATATAAGATAAAGCCATTTCAAACCTGAAATGATGGTACGTTAATAATCGTTAATTGATAGTAATCATGATTTTTAAATGTACCCATTGCTTACATTTTTAACGCATATAAGAACAACATAGTGTAAAATTTTGAAGATGTCGTGCATATATCGTAATATCACTTAAATTAAATCTTATTTTTTGAGAAAGTATTTACGTATAGATATCATAATTTTTCACATAAAATCAAAACAGTTTTTTTGGTATAAGAGCACTACGAGAACGGTGGATTTTCTTTTCGCGATATTGCAGAAAAAACTGCCATCAACAAAATATGATTGTATTGAAATGGTCTGTCTCATTTAAAATAGAGTAATATGTAAAATTATGTATTGAAATTGAATATTATGTAAAAATTTAGAACAAAAAAATGAATTGAACTGAACTTGTTTTGAATTGTATTTATTGCAATTGTATTGAAATATGTATATTGTCTATAAAAAATATTAGAAATTCTTGAATCCTTCTTATCTCTTTATTACCACCATTATTGTAACATGACGAGTTATTCTAAAACATAGTTAATATTTATGAATTAAATGTAAAATATTAAAAAAAATCCTGTTAGCAAAAAAAAAATTCTTAGAGTATCATGGAATTATGAGGAAATTTTTTGCAGCTGAAACACTTCTTGCGATACACTTGGGACAAAAACAAAAAAGCCGGATATCTTTATTGTGTTCCACGCTTCACGCGAATTCCTCCGGTTTTTCGAATTTTTCTGCAAATAGCCGGTATCTTTTGTATCACGCACTGCTACAACAAAGAAACATATCCTTTGTAAGAAAGCCAGCATCTGTTGTATGAGTCAGTATCACCCACTTTCAAAACAGGATATTTTTATACGTTTTTTGTTTCGAGAAAAGAGAAGGCATTTCGAATTATTTCCTTTTTTTTTTCATTGTATTCTCGTTTGAGAGAGTTTTTATAATATATAAATATATATATATATATACGTTTATTCATTCACGGAATGTGTTGTGAGTTTATCAAAGAACAAGAAGTAAAATAATACTTTGTTTTCGAAAAAGATGATCTGGCGGCGCATTGATACACGGTTTTGTGGATGGTGAAACGTCCTTTCTTCATCCGCGCCAGTGAATAGAGCGCCTAAAGAAATTGAGTGCCAGCTGTTGCCATTCTCGATTCCAAAGTTTTAATAAAACAAATCGCGATGCTTCACTGGAACGTAATAGAAGTTATTTTTGCTTCCATTCATTCTAGCGCCATGTTCTTTTCTTTTTTTTTCTCTCATCGCTTGTTTCATTGAATGTTTTGTTCAGACTTAGAGGTTTTACGGAAATTAAGTGGTATTAAATGTTGGTTTCTTTTGTTGATAAAGGGAAAACTAAAAGCATATTCGACTTCGTTTTTTTAGTGGCAACAGCGCTTTCTTTGTTGTTGTTGTATTTAAAATATCAAAGCTTCAGGGCATTAATTATTCTTTTAAGAAATTATGGAATTCTGGTAAAAGGGAAGTTTTACAAAAGTCTCGTATTTAACCGTTAATTTGTAGGAAAAATTGAATGCTATTTAATAATTCCGGTATAAGTTTTTATAGAATATAATTAAAAAATGTTCTTTTAAAGAAAATTCTTTAGAATTTTGTTTAATTGAGTAAATATTTTAAAACATTTTTTTCTGAAATATTAAAAAAGAACTGTGTATTGAATGATATTTAAAAGAATAAGATGTACCAGATGCCTTCTATATTTATTTAATTCCTGTTAGATTTTTATTAAAAATAAACAAAGAGTCATAATTTTTTATTTGTTTAATGTGTTTTTAATTTTTACCAATAGTTGAAATAGTTTTTAGCAAAATGATTACGCTTCAGGTTATGGAGTTAATTATCACATGAGTTATCCAACTTTAATTATATTTTTGTAATTATTCAAAAATAGTTTCTATTTAAAGCAGTATTCGATGATAATTTAAAAAGTTCTAGTAGAAAGTTATTTATTTCACAACGTTTGTATTTGTTGTGGTAGAAATAAATTTCAATGAAAATTAATATGTATATAAAAATAAGAAAAATATAAATTATAAACACTTTTTTTTTTCTTCTGAAAATCATTATAATAATAAAGTTTTTGTTTTATTTGTTACAACATTTTCTTAATTTAAGATTCATTAAAATTGTACATTATTCTTTTTAATAGTTTAGATGCTTTAAATTTGTTTTTATAAAATGAAATGATTCACTTAATTGTTTTCATAAGTAATTAATGTTAACAATGTATTAAATTAATAATGCTTTACATATATAGAAACATAATTTAAGTTTTACATAAATGCATTTTCTCTCAGTCGAAATTTGTGACTTTTTAAACCTGAATTTGAGAAGTTATTGTTTATTTGATTTATTTAATTAAAGAATAACAATTTCCTAGATAAACATTTTCAAAATAGTCTAGATTTTCATTTATCAATAAGGCATAGTAGATTTCTCCCAAATTATTTTCTTGAAATAAAAAATCGTAATATATTTACTATTTCATGATATTCATTATAATTTTTCTTTATGAAATGCTTTTATTAGTATTTTTTTTTTTATTTATGCTTTAGGTGATAGAATTAATTATCACGTGAGTTATCCAACTTTAATTACATTTTTATAATTATTCACAAATAGTTTCTATTTAAAGTAGTATTCAATGACTTTTCTAAGCCTGAATTTGAGAATTTACTGTTTTTCATCTGAAGAAAACACTTTTCTAGATAAACATTTTCAAAATAGTCTAGATTTCTATTGATCAATAAGGCATAGTAAATTTCACGCAAATTATTTTCTTTAAATTAGAAACCGTAATATATTTTCTGTTTTATGATATTCACCAGCTTTTTTTTTTTTTGTTGTTGTTGTTATTAAGTGTTTTTTTTTTTTTGTTATCGCGCATGAGTGAAAATAGTCATTTAATGAAATTGTCACGCTTTGCTTGGGGATTTAATTTTAATCAGAGATAAACTTTAAATATATATTTATCTCTATTAAAAAACTTTCTATTTAAAGCTGCGTTCATTGAAAACTTTAAAAAACAAGAAATTATTTCTTCCTTAACATTAATGTTTGAAATAAAATTGCAATATATCATAAAATAGGAAAAACATCAATTATAAAATAATCTTTTTTGTTCTTAAAATTTTATAAATATGAGTTTTTGATTTTGCTTGCTAGGAAATTTTCTTGCTTTGATAAAATCCTAAAATTACACATCATTCTTTTAATAGTTTTGATTTTTTTAATTTCAGCATTGTTAAATTAATGAAAGAAATGCATTTCTTTAAGTGAAATTTGGGTTTTTCTAACTGAAAATTTGCTAATTTATTTTTATGCTTCTCATCTGAAGAAAAAGAAATTCCTAGATATACATTTTCCATAGTAATTTTCTTTTTCCAGAAAATTTGGGAGATATTAGATATCTCAGAATTTATTTCTAGAAGATAAAAACTTAATATATTTCTTATCCTCTTATATATCATTTATAAACTTGTATTTCTAAAACTATTTGTTTAAATACCGTACTGAATAAAAAAATTATTATTATGATGTGACATTTGGGAGACATTTCAAAATTTGTTATCTTTAAATAATAAAAGACTTGTTTAAAACATCTTAGTCATGAAATGATAAACTCAATTTAACTCCACATGCCCAAAAAGGACGACAATTTAACTAACACAAGTTCCCGGGAAAAACCCACATTTACTGTCTATTTCAATTACTTATTCACAGAATCAACCGTCAATTTTAATAACTCTAGTTTTCAAAAGATCCTTCTTTGTTTTTTGTTGTTGTGTGTCCCTCATGGAAGGAGGGAAGAGGGGTGCAGCCTCTGTTCAGATGGAGCACCCGTAGGTAGAAGTCAAAATCAAAAACTCATTCTTCTCCTTCATTCAGAAGACTTCTGCTCCGTGACGCTTTTTACAGTCATAGGAGACCGGGAAGTA
Source organism: Caerostris extrusa (assembly GCA_021605095.1). Lineage (NCBI taxonomy): Eukaryota > Metazoa > Arthropoda > Arachnida > Araneae > Araneidae > Caerostris > Caerostris extrusa. The sequence continues at coordinate 35,750 of BPLR01005864.1, forward strand.
CGGCTTAAAGTGGATTCTGAACCACTACAAACATCCATGGCACCGTCGGGAATCGAACCCGAAACCTGTGGCACCGAGCACCAAAGCGCTAGCCACTCCGCAATTCAGGCCCAGATCCTTATTTAGTTATTATATTTCAAAAAAAATCATCCTGAAATTTGTAGGAACGCAAATTTTTTATTGTCTTAAAAGATTAAAAAAATAACTTGAATTCTACACCTTCAAAATATAACCCAAAATACGGGTTATCGATGCAATCTACAATTACTATTTCGAAAAAAAAAATAAAATAGTTTTCCTTATAGAATATGGTAATCACATAAACATAATTCATTGTGTTAAACAAAGGAAAACTATTAATGCCCAGATTTGCATTTACACCAAACATGTTGCAACATGTTGCATCTAGAATTATTCTAATTATTCTGAAGAGACAATAGATTTTCTACAAGTTGTTATTAAAAAGAAAACTCCTTATTGAAACCATATGTTATTGTTACTATTAATACTTATTTCTTAAAATTGTCTTATTGTATTACTTTAATAATAATATTTTAAAACCATGGGCATGATAACAACAACATTGATTTACAAATGAAAGGAAAGTATTTTTCGTTGTATGAAATCTGTAAATCATCTAAACGTTATTGGTAGTCCTGAGCCAAACCAAACAAAATGGCCACTTTCAAAACAGCCACAAACACATAATTACCATTCCAACCATTCCAATTACCAATAAAGGCGCAGTAGATTTCCTGCAAACTATTCCAAAAAAAAAAAAGCCTCACGTTTAACCCCCCCGATCATCCCAACAAAAGTGGGGGGGGCAGAGTCCCTTCTTCCGATCTCCCGGGAAATGGGGCCAGCGGCCTTCACTGAGACCCGCGGCAATGGTAAGCTGATTACCAGGAAGTGTCCATTTGCAGGATGATGAGCCGGAGTCGATATTTCTATAAATTGTTACTAGAGATGAAAGTGAGAGCCAATAGTTTCCTGAAATTATTAAGAATAGGGATTGATGGGACCGCGTGAGGGTGAATAGAGGGTTCCACGAGATTAGGGAGGGACAAATAAAGATGTTTAGAAGGTGGAGTCTCAATGTCTTCTGATTTTGAGATGGCCTATTTATGCCAACCTTAAAATTTATTGTAAAGGAAAATATTTCGTAAAATAAATTGATTATATTATTAGTGAATACGATTTAATGATGGTTATTAAATAAAAATTTGTCTCGATGATAGTGATTGTCCTGAACAAATAAAAAACTTAAATGATACAATTTTTAAATGTAAATCTCAAAATTTCAACTCAAAATATTGAAAATAAAGTATTTTTCGTTGTATGGAATATTAAAATCAGTTGATTATTTGATGTTCTAATTCGTCCAAAACTAAATGGAGCGTCATAAATATTAACACAATCATCTAATCGCCATATTGGCATGATTCTAATTACTAGCAAATGCGCATTATACTGCGTTCAAATAGTTCTAAGCCCATAATATGACACATACAATTAATTTTCTTCCGATCATATATATTTCCACGATTGTTTACTACAATTTCCATTTCGAAAAAATAATTATTGAAAACATTACACATGAAATATTTTTTGTATAGAATATGGCTATCACTTATAATTAATTGCGTTAAACCAAGCAAATCTATTTTTGTGCAGCTTCAAATTTACGCAAGTATGTTGTAACAAATCAATGACGTAACAATGTTATTAAAAAGGAATACACATTATTCATTATTAGTTTTTTATTTCTTTAAATTAACTATTTTGAATTACTATACAACTGAAAGGAAAACTACTTTTCGTTGTACTAAATCTGTACATCATCTGAATGATATTGGTTGCCCTGATCCAAGCTAAACTTAAACGGCTACTTCCAAAACAGTCACAATAGCGCAATTACCATTCCAACTTGATTCCAATGGCCAATAAAGGTACAGTAGATTTCCTGCAAACCATATCCAAAAAGAAAGAAGAAAAAAAGGAAACATCACGTATCACCTCCAACACCCCAACAAAAAGGAGGGGGGCTTCTTCGGATCTCGCATCTCCCAGGAAGTGGGGCCAGTGGCCTGCTCTAAGACCCAGGGCAGTGGTAGGCCGATTAGCAGGAGTATCCACTGCAGGGCGATGAGCCGGAGTCAGTATCTCTTGGGGCGATAGTGAGATGAAAATGAGGATGAGCCAACAGTTTCCTGAAATTAGAAGACATGGTAGGGGATGATGGGATCACGTGAAGTGAATGGACGGATTAGAGAGGGACCATAAGGATGTTTGGTAGGTGGAGTCTCAAAGTCTTGTGGATTTTGAGATGGCCTGTTTACGCCAACCTTAAAATATGTCGTAATTTAAAAAAGTAACTTATTTATGATGTAAATTGCTCATAATTAGTTAGAAATTTTGATATGGATACATTTTAATTATAGTTATTATGTACATTTTTTCACTACATTATGTTTTGTAATCCTTTATATGCAATACTTGAGTCTCATTAACTAAAACATTGCATAGTTTAATTTTTATATAAATCCATTATAAGTTCCCTACTACTACTACACCACACCACATCATTGTGCCCAGACCTAAGTTGCCCTTTTTATAGTTAAGGAATGATATGGGGGAGAAGAAATCGAATTGAGCTCTGTGACGCGCTATGGTCATATTAGACCAGTACATAGGGCATAAAGTGGATTTCGAACAACTAAAATCATCCATGGCACAGCTAGGATTCTACCCCTGAATTGATTGATTGAATTCGACCCTGAATTGAAGGATTTGACCCTGGGGTACCAAAAAAAACAAAGTGCTATTCACTTGGCTATCAGGCCGTGCAACCAATCTAGTTATTCTAATTATTATTAACAGATAATAGATTTCCTACAAATTATTACTAAAAAGGAATACAAAGTAGTATATATCCCATATGTTATTGATATTATTAGATAGTATTTTTAAAATTGTCTTATAGAACTTCAACTAAAAAGAAAATTACTTTCTTTTCTATGAAATCTGTAAATCTTCTAAATGTCATTCGTTGCTCACCGCCATTAAACCAAAATTAAACGGTTACTTTCAAAATAGCCACAATCACGCAATTACCATTCCAACTTGATTCCCATTACCAATAAAGCCCCAATAGATTTCCTGCAAACCATTCCCAAACAGAAAGAAGAAGAAAAAAAAAAGAACATCACGTATCACCCCCAATACCCCAACAATTAAGTGGGGTGGGGATGGAAGGGGGCCTTCTTCCGATCTTGCATCTCCCGGGAAATCGAGCCGGAGGCCTGCACTAAGATCCACGGCAACGGTAAGCCGATTACCAGGAAGTATCCACTACAGGGTGACGAGCCGGAGTCAACATCTCTTCGGGCGACTGTAAGATGGAAGTGAGGATGACCCAACAATTTCCTGAAATTAGGAAACCAGTGAGGGGATGATGAGATAGCGTGAGGTGAAGGGAGGGGAATCCCAAGGATTAGGGAGGGACAAATAAAGTTATTAAGTCTTAGTCTTCAGGATTTGGAGATGGCCTATTTAGGGCAACCTTAAAAGGCGTCTTAACTTAAAGGAAAACAATTCAGATGTAAATTGATTATAATTAATTCAAAATTTTGATGTAAATAGGTTTTAAGGATGGTGGTTAGTAAAATTAATCATGACATTCATTTTCGTAACCTGTTGTTAGTAATCTTTCATATGCAAAGCATAAGTCTCATTAACTATAACATTATATATTTTTTTATATAAACCATTATAATAGTTTGACGTGTAATTGAAATACTCCTTTTAATATACATTTAATTAGTTAAAAATTATTGATGAATTAAATATTGTAACCAGTCCTTCATACGTTTTACGTAGGCTGATTGGTATGGCATTCAGTTCTTCCAAATAATTTTCTTTTTCATGGACTTTAATCAAGTCAAAACACATTCCTCGAAGTGGTAATTTTATCTTTGTAGACAGAAAAAAATCATTTGGTGTCATATGTAAATACTTTACTTCATCGATGACATTCGTTGCGTTTAATGAAGATGGATTCCATCGAGCTCTGGAAATCATGTTTTCAGAAACCTGCTTTTGATGCTCTTTTTGAAATAAATTGAGCTCTTTAGGAACCAGTCATCCAACGATGTGCTTCATGTCCAAAAATATCAGTCATCATGTTATGAGTGGACTTAAAAGAGGTATTCACCTTTTTGATCCAACTCTCTAAAAACTCACATGACGATTTTAGGCTTATCAACCACTTGATTTTGTCGATGTTTTTGTTGGTCGTAGTAACTGGGGGTCGACCAGAACAAGACAAATCAACAACCACTTCTTGGCCTTGATCCACTCCAGTTTTTTGACAGGCACTATTCACCGTAGGTCTTCTGCAATATTTTTAGCGATTCGGCCCATGAAATTGAATTAGAAAGACGGAATTTAAGACAACCTCTTTATTCAACTAATTTTTCCATTACAAAAAGTATAGAGCACTCAAAATCTTTGCTTAAGAAAATGTTATCAACTCACAGACTGGCAGATTGCGATCAAATTCCACGTGGTAACTCAATAAAATCAGCCAGCTTGCAAAAAAAAAAAAAAAAAATAGCAATATTTTTTATGGACGTGTTTTAAATTATAAATTCCGGATACAATCAGTAATTTAAAAGTTGGTTAACAAGGCATTTCGGCAAAAATATCAAAGCTTATGTAGTTATACGACGGGTAAGATAGTTTAAAAGATTAAATACCTACAATTAGCTTTTCTTCTTAAAATACTGTTTATCAATGTTTTTCATTATTTTTTCAACGAAATTTACAAATATTTAAAATTGTTTTTTAAAATTATTTAATATTAATTATTTAATATTATTTAATTATGTAATATTATATAACTACTAATGGGGCCTGATGGCCTCGTGATTAGCGTTTTGACGTTTGGCGTCACACGTTTCGGGCTTGAGTGTCGGTGGTGCCATGGATGCTTGCAGTGGTTTGGAATTCACTATAAACCGTAGGTCCCCGTCTAATATGACTGTAGAGCGTTTGTTGTAAGGCTGGCAAACCTACTCCGTAAAAAAAAAGGAAACATCTCCTGTCAGTAGGCAGATGGCCTTGGTTCAACATGGGGCTGTTGAGCCAATGATGATGAATTATTTATAATTATTATAATTAATTTATCAAAAATATATGAAAAAACTTGGGAGTAGAAAATGTGAGTGTAATTCAGATGTAGTGCCTCTTCCCATCAATGATGCACCTTATATAAGACTTATTTATTCTGAAAATAAAGTAAAGAATAAATCTACTTAAAACCTAAGAATTTCAAACAAAAATTTATTCAAATATATAAAATTTGATGCATTAATACCTCTATAGAAATTAAAAACACTACTAGATTATTGAACAAATCTTTTGAAAAAAGTAGTTGCATTGCTTCAATTTTTCTTTTTAATTTAAAAGTGACTGGAGTTTTGTACTTACAGGTCATTCACCCTTTGCCACTTTAAGTGGATTCTGAACCATTACAAACACACATGGCACATCCGGGACTCGAACTCGAAACATATGGCAACGAGAGCCAGATTTCTAGTCACTCGTTATACAAATGTTATAAAATTATTTAATATTATATAATTATTCAATTTAATTTATTATATAATTATTATAATTATTTATAATAAAAACTATTAATTTTTCAAAAATATTTGATACTGTATTAAAACTCGTTACCCCTCCTTCCATGATACACCTTATATAAGGCAGATTCTGACAAGAAATGAAAATAAACCTACTTAAAATATAATTTTTACACATTTTTTTATTCAAACAAATAATATTTGATGCTTTAATTCCCTACAGATATTAAAAACAATTTTCTGGATTATTCAAAAATTCTTTTTTAAAAAAAAGTAGTCGCAATGCATCAATTTTTGTTTAATTTAAAACTGACAGGAGTTTTGTACTTGCAGGTCATTCACCCTTTTGCCACTCATTGCGGAAAAAAAAATAAGGCGGAAAAAACCCCTGGGGAGAAGCCCCATTATTTACTTCGAGTCGAAAAGAAAAACCGATATAAAGAAAAAAAAAAAAATTTGCTGAAAGTTTTTTTAAAAACTTTGAAGTTAACATTTTCAAATACATTGTGATAGCCCTTTGGTAAAACTAAAACATGATTTTCCATTTTAGGAACACTTTTAGTTATTCATTCTTTTTCTTGCTATTTTATGAGGTTTTTCTTTAAAAATAAGGAGCTTTTGAAAAAAGATAATATTTTGTAATATTTTAAATTACAAATTTATTTTTCATTGGATTTGGATTATGATTGAAGAAAAAATTATGTGCTATACATGTGTGTTATTATTCAAATTATGAATGTATTATATAATTAGTTATGTGTTATGCTATTATTAAAATTTGCGTTAAGAATTCATTATGTAAATTAAAAATTCTGTAAAAACTATGTGTATGTTTTTATAAAAATCTAAAAAGTAAAGTATAATTATATTATTTATTGTAAATTATGTATAGGAAAATTATGTTATTATGTTATGTTATCAAAATTATAATTTGATTTACAATTTTCATTATTACAAAATCTATAAAATTAATGACAATAAATCAATAAATGACAAATATAATAATAAAGAATCACAAAAACAAAAATTTACCTTATTACGAACAGAAAAAAGAAATTAAATTGCTTCTAAAATTATTTCCTCTTGAAAATTAATTGCTTCTAATTATTACATTAAATTAGAAGCAAATTGAATTAATTATTATTACAAAAACATTCATTCTCTAATTATTAATAATCTCTTCTAGCACACGATGTCCTACGATTATAATTAATGTGACGTGTTTAATAATTGTCAACAGTTTAAAAACAAATTTAATTTTTGAAAGATAGAATATAGTAGCAGATCCTGATTACCAGAATGACTAGGACTCTCACCCTTAATGACACAGGCTTGGTGTCCGAATCCTAGAGGTGCCATGGATGTTTGTAGTTGTTCAGAATCCACTTTAAACCGCAAGTTCCTCTCTAATATGATTGTAGAGCATTGGACGTAGGTCAGGCAACCTTACTCCATTAAAAGAAAAACATTTCAAATGTCGGAATCTCGCGGTAGATCCACCATCTGCCAGTCTTTGTCCACCAGTAATGCTGTTACCGTTGCACCATTGAAAGAAGAAGAATATAGTGACAACAATTTATCTGTTTTGTGCTAGCTTTGAACTTTAATTAACTGCTTTTAAACCTCATTTTTTGACATTCAATATGTAGAACAGATGTTACAATTCTAGAGCATTTTCCATGCATTTGCACACATATTAAATTGAAAACTCTTGAGAGAAAAAAATTGTTCCTTGAAAAATGCCTTTCATTATCTGTTAATTGTGTCCATTTATTCTCTATTATACAAATATCTCTACTTTTTGGGGCTATTTAAGAAAATATTTCAGAATTTTTTTTAACTTGTATATATATACTTAAACAATTTCAAATTCAAATTTATATAAAACAATATACATACATGGGGGCCTTATTGCTCGAGCGGGCGGTGCCGTGGATGTTTGTAGTGGTTAGGAGTCCACTTTAAACCATAGGTCCTAGTCTAACGTGACTGTACAGCGTTGGGCGTGGGTTTGACAATCCTACCCCTTAAAAATCATCTCCTGTCTCGAAACCTGCCAGTAGTCAGACGACCTTGGCCTACCATGGGGGTGTTGTGCCACTGATATTGATGAAGAACATGTGCATGACTATGCTTGGTAATATGGCAAGTATTTGTTAGTCATACATACATTAAAATATAATTTATTTTATTATGTACATTGTGTTAAATTAATATATATGAATATGATAATAAATTCAACATTTAGTATGTAGTATGTATCCATTAAAAACCATATCTTAACTGAATTTTAAATTGCGTTATTCTATCATACATATAATCATCTACTATATTGCAAATCTAATCAGAAAATTTACAATTGTTTAAAATTTTAACCCATACATTATTGTCTACTCTTACTGAAAGTTTAAATGTGGCGTTTGCTGAAAGTAAAGATGTAAATGGTCTTCTTGTGAAGAAATAAATTTACAATGTGAAAAACCAGTGATACACACAATGGAAACATAAACGAAAGATGCTTTTTTTCATAAATATATATAAACTTAGTGAAATATTGAGAGAAAAACACCTGTTCAGACTGAATTCATATTACATATATGTATATAAACAGCTACATTAATATAATATAAATAATACAAGGTCACTAAATTTCGTTAAATATAAAAGTTTAAAAAACAAACTACGCAGTTAACTGAAAAAAAAAATAATATTAAACAAAACTTTTATTTTAAAGCGACAAACACAAGCAAGAAATATACTGCAAAAGATGTACAACTGAGTTGATAATAAATGATGGCAATAAAAATGGCAAATTAACTGCACAATTACAGTTACTCATCTCCCAGTGGGCAAGCTCTCCTCCCAAAAGTGGGAACCTAACTATAAATCGACTACTCGCTTGTGTCTTTACATACATACTTATATACACACACATTATAAATACATACATATACACACACACATTATGTATATATACATTAAATAAAAAATAACAAGAGGTATTTATAAGGAGAGAACTGTAAATGAAATCAAAATAAATTAGATACAACAATTGAAAAACATGGTCAAAATTATCATTTCTACTATAAATTCATTTTAATATATATATATATATATATATATATATATATATATATACGAATGACAAACTGGATAAATTAGAAAGATCAACCATTGTGATTCGACGAGTGGGAAAGAAGGATGTGATTTCCCTAGAGGAGAATGTTCGATCTATCCTTGCGATTATTTGCTAAACATTGTTGTGGTAAAACATGGATGTAGAGTCCGTCTTCCTAGTGCATCTGACTAACACTGAATGTGCACAATATCTTCTCATAGAACGTATAAATTTAATTTACCAGCATTAAAAATTAAATATGTGTGTGTATATACGATAATAATTTATATGCACATACACAGACTGATATATACACTCAAGAACCAAAACATTATGACCACCCTACATTTTGCAATGAACTCGCCTGGATGACGTGGAAGGCACGTGATCAGGAGGAAGTGGTATTTAACTGCTGCTGGAGAGTCTGAAGAATCATTCTTTCACTTATTCTGTGTGTGATGGGAAAGGCTGCGGATCTAAGCGACTTTGATAGAGGGCAGATTGTAATGGCTCGAAGGCTCGGAACAAGTATTTCCGTAACTGCACGACTCGTGGGTTGTTCGCGATCTACAGTTGTTAGTACTTATGCAAAGTGGATGAATGACGGTGAAACCAGCGGTAGACGACATGGTGTTGGCCGTCCACACGCTATCAAAGAAAAAGGTCGTCGGAGACTGTCTCGCATGGTGAAGCAAAACCGGAGCCAGACAGTGGCACAGCTGACAGCCCAATACAATGCAGGGCCAAGTAGAATAGTAACGGAGCGCACTGTTCAGCGGAAACTGTTGGATATGGGGCTACGCAGCAAACGTCGCCCCTCGTGTGCCTTTGTTGACCAAGTGTCATCGCCAACTGCGTCTGCGCTGGGCCCGGGAGCATTGTGACTGGTCCATGGATCAGTGGGAGTGAGTTACCTGGTCAGATGAATCTCGGTTTGTCATTCATCACGCCGATGGCCGTGTCAGGATACGCCGTCTTCCAGGCGAACAGTTGCTCCCTCAATGTACAGTAGGTCATACACAGGCCGGTGGCAGTGATATTATGCTTTGGGGGACGTTCTCTTGGGCGCCTCTATGAACCGTGGTTGTGGTAGAGCAGACCATGAATGCTACCGGGTATCTGAACATCATTGCGGACTAGTTACACCCTTACACGGCCTCTTTTTGCCAGCTGGAAATGATCCAACAGCACAACGCCCCTTGTCACAAGGCTAAAATTGTGTTGGAGTTGTTCCAGGAACATGATGCTGAATTCCAGTTAATGTCCTGGCCGCCTAACTCACCGGATTCCAATCCGATAGAACACATTTTGATGTCCTGGGACGGCAGCTGAGAGTTCAAAGACCACCTATTCGCAATATCTCGGTTTGCGTGACCGTTGCTTAAACATCTGTTACAATCTGTCTCCGCCCCATCTACCAAGGATTTGTGGCATCCATGCCAAGGCGGGTTAAAGCTGTGTTGCGCGCCAAAGGTGGGCCAACTTGTTATTGACAGGTGGTCATAATGTTTTTGCTCTTGAGTGTATATATATATATATATATATATTGCTTTTTAAACTTAGATTCAAATATAAACTTATTTATCTGTGGCAATGATTTCATATCTTACGGTGAAAACTAGTTCATGGTTAAAATTCTTATTTATGCCATGAATCCCAACATGCATTATTTGCTTTGTATTTGTTTTTCTGCTTTATTCCGGGAAAAGGAGCTCATTTTCTTAAAATGCTAAAAAAAAAATTTAAAAAATTCCAAATTTGACTGAAAAATTAAATAGAGAAACTTTAAAGTTGTTCTTATAATACAGATTTCAGCAGATAGACAGAAAAGAAATGAGTGCAGAAACCAACTTCCAGATGGATGGTTATTTTCTGAGCTGGCCACAGAATTGCGTGGAAGAAACATTGTGGTGTTAACGTCAAGATGTTATCGGTAGAAAATATCGTGAGATAATTCTCACAAATGAATCATTTCCAGAATATAAACGGCGTGACTGCTTTAAGCCTGAAACAACATGATCACTTAAGTGTCGTTTAGTATGCTGAAAAATTTTACAAGTATATCTTTTTTTACCTAAATAATTATTTATTATCAAAAATTGAACGGAAGCATATTAATATTCCTAGAAGTAAAATTTTGAATGTATGGCATATCGGTTTAATATAAAATGTTACAAAAACGTATTTATGTTTATTTTATTATCTTATAAGAGAATATTTATTATTTTGCAATTTTAATTAGAATCATTATAATCATATGCATCATGTACAATAATTACTCCACATAAACAGAAAATTTTTCCTATATTTGAAGAAATTAAACATATTTAATAAGTTAAGAACATCAAAACTTAAATATATATTATTAATGAATAATAATTGATTTATACAAAAGAATGAAACAATCATCATGTATAAATATTTTATGCCTCTTCAAATGATGAAATCACTGGACTGATGGTTGGGGCTACAAAAAAATATGTCAAACACAAAATAGTCTACACAGTAAGCTATTTATAACAGAGACATAATTTTCCATCACTAATTATTTCAGCTTCATAAAGGACACGCATTTCATGATTAATTTCTTCAGCATTAGGCTCTTGTGGTGAGGAAAGCCGATTAGGTATCATTTTACATCAAAAACAAGTTTAATTTGCTCTTTACCAAGGTAGAAGTTACATTGATGCTTTTTTTTTTTTTTTTTTTTTTGCACTTGTGTGAAACAGATAGAGGTCTGCAACTTGAAGACCCGATTTGATAAATTGTTGTTCGTAATAATATACATATAATAATATGCTTTGATAGTTGACACTTCGTTTGAAGTAAGACTATATTTTGACGGAAAAATATACTGCGATAAAATATAAGAGATATATTTTTATACTGCAATAAAATATAGTTTTTCCCAAATAGGTTCCAAAGTTCGCCAAAATAGAAATGAAGCTTATTATTGAATTTAGATGTCCTTGTACATTTAAAAGCAGATATGAATAGATGTATACAACATAGAGGTTTAAGATCCTTAAAATAATCAATTTCGGATTCCATAAATATCAATATCGGAACCTTAATTATTAATTAATCGGATTTTTGAATTTTTATTTCCATTGTAAAATAAAAAAACAACATTATAATTTAAACAAACGTTTTTTTTATTTACAAGAGTATATTTTTTATTCAAGAAATCAATTATAAAAGTTATAATGTTGATTATTCTTATTTTACATCACATATTTAATTTAGAAAAATACCATTAAAATTCATACCCATTTTATCAATAAAATTGGCTCTTAAAGCTTGAAAAAACCTTCTTTTTAAAAAAAAAAAATAAAAATTATATAAAATATATTTTTTATTATAATTCTTTTTTTATGAGTGTTTCTTTTCAAATAATAAATAAAATATTATTCGTGATATTTCATTGGCTGATGAATATTTAAAACATGGCAGAAATATGATTAATATCTTGATTTGAAAGGAGCGCATGTAAAAAACACCATGAAAAATATTTTTTAAATAACAAGCCACTTCAATTCGTTATTTAATTACAAAATAATTAAAAAATATAATAAATATGACAAATACCGTCTGTTTATTGTTAATTCTTATTATCTTGCCATTACATTATCCTTTCATTAATTGTAGAATAACTGATTTTTAAAAATATTTGCCTGGTTTGTTTTAAAAGGCATAATAAATTTAATAAGTATCAAATTAAACAAAATAGTTGACACAAATTGTTTAAGAAAAATTTTAAAAAATAAATAAAATGCCATTTTTTGATCTTTTGGGTACGTTTACATTATTTTAATGAAGAAAGATTGTAGGATTTTTATAAGTATAACATTTTACCTAAATAATTTTTTACCATCAGAATTTTCCAGAATTGCTCTATTTTCAATACACTGTACAACATGTTCAAAGCTCAAAAAATTATGTTGATAAGACATTGAAATCAAACATCTAAATATGGTTTATGGTACAAAGTAGTCAATTTAATTCAACTAATAAAAATATAAATTAAAATTATAAAAAACACATTTTAATTTAAACAAAAGATTTTTTTTTATATTTGCAAGAGTATATTTTTTTTTATTTCTTCAAATAATCAACGATAAAAATTATAGATGTTTATTATTATAATTTTATAACGCATATTTAACTGAAAAAATTCCATCAAAATTCATATTCATTCTATGAATAAAAATGGCTGGTAAAACTTGAAAAAATTTTTTTAAGAAAAATATAAATTATATAAAATGTAATTTTCTTAATTAAGTTTTTATGAGAGTTTATCTTCAAACAATAAAGATAATAATATTTATTAACTAAATTATTAGTGATATTTCATTGTTTGTTTGATAAATATTCAAAACATACAGAAAAAAAAAAATTATATCATGATTTGCGGTGAAGGCATGTGAAAAACATTGTGAAAAAAAAATTATTCATAATCTATTTCTATTCTTTATTTAATGATAAAATAATTAAAAAATATAATAAATATGACAAATACCGTCTGTTTATTGTACATTCTTTTATTTTGGTATCACATTAAACTTTCAATAATGCAGAATAACTAATTTTTAAATATTTTTGCCAGGATTGTTTTAAAAAATACTTAATACATTTAATAAGTATCGAATTAAATTAACAAACTAAATTAAATTATCAAGTTAAGTTAGTTAACAAGTTAAATTAGTTATCAAGTTAATTAAATTATCAAGTTAAATTATTAAATAATTATGTTATCAGATTAAATTAAGCAAGATAGTTTACATAATTTTTTTTTTTTAGAAAATATAAAAAGTATAAAATACAATTCTTTGATTACTTTTAGTACATTTGTATTATTGTATTAAAGAAAGATTATATGATTTTTATAAGTTATGTCTTTATACGTAAATAATTATTTTGCACCAGAAATGGCTCGAAGCATATTATTATCGCCATTCCTAAAAAAGTAAAATTTTGAATGTATGTCATATCGGTTTATTTAGATATTTATTATAAAACTAGTTGACCCGGCAAACGTTGTTTTGCCATATACATTATTTCTATAAAATACTTTTTTAGTTAAATACAAAAAAAAAACTTACTTACTATAAGTGTGTGGAAATGTGGTTATGATTGGAAGAGGAATGGAACGTTGCAGACAATGACGGCGTATAAAATGATAATACACTAACCATTTATTTATTTCATCCTTTATATTTTATTAAATTAATAAATATATTTTTAAATTACATTATATAATAGCTGTATTACGAATCAAAATAACCGGAGATCCAACCTTTAATTGTAAATGATGCGGTGGCATGCCTGGCAAATCCAATGAATTCAAAAATTCAATTAGATAATTTACAGCTTCATTAGCATCGCAAACTGTATCGATAGATTTGTGTGACACCAGTACCATCTTGGAATTTAAACCATTGACGTCCACATTTTTGATGCCAAAATTGCTCTTTCTACCAGCTTCCAATCAAGATTTTTGAATTGTGTGCATACATCGGGAAATATGTGGTCGATGAGATTATTTTGCGAGTCGATGATTGTGCAGAAATCTATCGGAAATTTTATGCATCCAGTATTTTCATGTACAGCAATTTTTCCATCGCCATTATCTAACAGTTGCTTTGAGAATGTTTCAGTGGATGGATCTTGAAGCATTTGAACGCGCATGTTTACTTTTAGTTGTCATTTTAACATTACACTACAGTGACGATGATTTTAAGCAAGCGTTGATCTCATCAGCGTACGTTGAACGTGGAATGGCTGGAAGTGTTTGCCTGAAATCCCCCTGAAAGGAGTAACAGAGTGCCGCCAAATAGTTTGTCGTTATAAGTTTCTGCTTCCGATAATCTTATGCTTTCGAATTGCAAATAACACTTACTTTACTGGAATTCCAGATTCGCCACAATAAAGAAAATTACAACACAATTACACCTGTAAGTTTAAACGCAATAACGGCCATCTTTATTTATCTTAGAACAATAATAAAGTTGCCAATTTTGCTTAACTAAACATTAACACACGCTACACGTGTAAATATAATTTAATGCTACACGTGCAAAGAATATAACTTAACAAAACATTAACTTAAGACATTAACACTCTACACGTGCAAATATAACAGCATTCGTTCTCTTATTATTTTACTTACCTTTCACAATGATAAAACACGTATATTTATTTAACACGTAAATATTTCTCTTTAAATGAAAACTATTCCCACAAAAATGTTGCGTATAATATATACAGGTAAAGCAACGGCCGTTGTTGGCGCGAGTTCACAACACGTGTTGATTTATATAAGATCACTTAATTAAATACAAGTAAAAAAAAAAAAAAATGAAGCCGATTAAAGACTTTAATTTTTGTTTAAGCACACGTGCTGTAATGTTATGACTAAGAAATTAAAAAAAAAAAACCACTACTTGTTTTTACGAAAGAAATTTTAAAAAATATTTAGGGGGTTTACCACCCTTATCGCTTAGGGGTTTAAAATAGATCACCACCGATTCGCAGACCTACCAAATATGCACAAAAGTTTCATAAGAATCGGTCAAGCCGTTTCGGAGGAGTTTCGCAACAAACACTGTGACACGAGAATTTTATATATTAGATGATACCAAAACGTATTTATTATTTTATTAGAATATATACAGTTATTATCTTATAAGAACATATATTTATTGTTTTTAAATATTATAAAATAAATTCAAACAAAAAAAAAAAATTTTTATTGATAGAAACAATGTATATTATTTTTAAATATTGCTATTTTAAATAGAGATATTATAATCATGAAACAATTAATACAAGCATAAAAATAATAATTTTTAATCACAAAAAATAATGCATGCTATTTTAAAATATCGGTATTTTAAATATTGCAATCATTGTAATCATAATAAAAACAATAACTGAAAACCTCACAATAATAATTTTTATTTATATACAAAGTATGCTATTTTAAGATATCAAATTTTAATTAGAATCATTATAATTGTAATATAAACAATTCATACAAACTACATTGTTTTTACATTGTTTCTTTTTTGTTTACATTGTTTTTATTTTAATGTATTGAAATTTAAATTAGAATCATTAGAATCCTAAACATCAATAATTATTCCATGAAAACCTAATAATAGTTTCTATATTTGAAGTTAAACTTATTTAATAAGTTAAGTACACGATACTTTAATTGTACATTATTAATGTATAATAAGTAATTCATTTAAAATAATCTCAAAAAATAATGCATTGCCAGTAAAAAAAAAAAAAAAAAGAGATCATATAATAAATATATACTTTTGTACATCACATTAAAAAAAAAACTTTTAAAAATATTTTATTCATTTCACTCACAAGTTATAGAACAGGTAAATAAAATGAGATTTTACCTTCAACTAATATCACTTGGAAATTCTATGCAATCCGTAACAATTTTTACCTTGTAATTCGTTCCTTATAAGCAAACTCAGAATCGAAAATTAATATTCTTTTCTAGATAAAAAAAAAGATATTTATATGACATTTTAAATAACTTTGAAATGAAAAATTGAATGCGACATTTTAGCCTTCTGGCTCAAAAATATTTTGAGTTGAAAATCTATATAAGAGAGATATGACGGAACAAATAAAAGGGAATCTTTTGATCCTTTTTTCTTCTATCATTTGATAATGTATGAAGACCGGAAATGATTTATAAAAGGATATGTAAAATAAAAAGGATGAAATGTGAATTAATCAAAAACAGTTCAAGTAACTATAGCCTATAAAATAGAAATTATTTTTAATATCGCTTTTATATAAAAAGAATGATTGTATGCTTGTATATTCCAGCATTACCTAAAAATTAAAAAGCATATATTTTTTATATACTTATTTTGTCATTCTAAGAAATTATTAGGTAAAATAACATTTTTTAATTAAATAAAAGCATTATTCTCTATTGCCATCAAATTATATGACGCCAGTCTTATGATATTTTGTACATGTATATGTATAAATGTATATTATATATGTCGTATGATATATGTTTGTTGTTTCTTATCCCACTTGCATGGGCTGCCCACGAGCCCATACGTACTATGATTGAAGGGGAAGGAAGCAGCTTTCTTTCTGTTGTGATGGAGCACCCGTAGGTAGAAGTCTGACTTTGGCTCCGTGACACTCTTACAATCATAGGAGACAATACGGCTTGTATATTTTTGGATGACACCCATGGTATGCTTGTATATTTTAAAATAACCTAAAATTTAAAAACCATAATTTTTTTTTCGGTATTTCCGATGGCCAAGTGAAATGCGCCCTGGCACCACGGTTTTCAGTTTGGAGTCCCGGCGACCGCGCCATGGATGTTTGTAGTGGTTCTAACGGAACCGGTATATTAAACCATGGGGCCAAGGACTAATATGACCGTAGAACGTTGGACGTATGCTTAAGCCCCTACCCTAGTTAAATTATTGTAAATAAATAAAGTGAAAAACATAAATCTGCCAGCAGTTTTTAAATTAGCCTTGAACCACCATAGGGCTGTTGCGCTACTGCTGATGATATTTATTTTAGCCGTTTTTAGAAAATTAATACAATTATTTCTTACTGGGTATTTTTATTCATATAAATACTTTGTTTTTATGATACCAATAATTTAAAATTAGAATCATATGCATCACAAAATCCAAACATTCCGAGACTCGAACTCGAAACCCTGGCAACGATAATTAAAGCGTTAGTCACTCTGCCATCAAAACCGCTATTTTACACATTTACATAATGTAAAAAATAATTGTTCCACATAAAAGAAAATAGTTACTGTATTTGAAGGATTTAAATATATTCAATAAGTTAAGTACATCAATACTATAAATATACATTATTTATGATTAATAAATAATTTATTTAAAATAATCTAGAAATAATGCATTATTAGTAAAGAAAAGATCATACAGGATTTATATACTTTCTACATAGCATCAAAAATACATATTTCTTTAAATATTTTTCAGTTCTTTGACCAAGCTAAAGGACAGGTAAAATGAAATGAGATTTTATTTTGACTTCAACTAATATCACTTTTAAAATCATATGCAATCCGTAACAATTTTTCTTTTGTAACCAAATCGTTCCTTATAAGCAAACTCAGAATCGAAAATTAATATTCTTTTCTAGTTAAAAAAAGGAGAAATATATTTATATGACATTTTAAATAACTTTTGAAATGAAATGAAAAATTGAATGCGACATTTTAGCCTTCGGGCTCAAAATATTTGAGTTGAAAATCTATATAAGAGAGATATGACAGAACAAATAAAGGGGGAATCTTTTGTTCCTTTTTTCTTCTATCATTTGATGATGTATGCGGACCGGAAAGGATTAATTTCGATTCTTAAAAGACAAGGTAAAATAAAAAGGGTTAAATTTGAATTAATCAAAAATCACGAAGAAAGAGTTCCATTCAAATAACTATACCCTAAAAATAGAAATATATTTTTATATATTTCACTGTATTAATTGTATATATTCAGCATAACTTCAAATTTAAAAAACATAATTTTTCTGTTCTGATTTATTTTTAAGAAATTATTAACTAAAATAAATAATAAAGATTATGTTTATTATTTTTTATTATATCAAACTTTTATTCACTATTCTATCAGATTTTCATACCACCATATGGTAACAGAGTCAAATGATATATGTATATAATATATATATTTATGTATGCATATGTATGCATGACTATGTAATATATATACACTCAAGAGCCCAAAACATTTTGACCACCCCCTACATTTGCAATGAACTCGCCTGGATGACGTGGAAGGCACGTGATCAGGTGATATTATTTAACTGCTGCTGGAGAGTCTGAAGAATCCTTCTTTTCACTTACTTCTGTGTGCGATGGGAAATGCTGGGGATGTAAGCGACTTTTGTTAGAGGGAGCAGGTGTAAGCCAGCTCGAAGGCTCGGAACAAGTTTTCCGAAACTGCAAGACTCGTGGGTTATTCGCGATCTCCAGTTGTTGGTACTTATGCAAAGTGGATGAATGACGGAGTGAAGCCAGCAGTAGACGACGTGGTGTTGGACGTCACACGCTATCAAAGAAAAAGGTCGTCGGAGACTGTCTCGCATGGTGAAGAAAAACCCGGATCCAGGTGGAAAGTGGCTCAGCTGACAGCCCAAAACAATGCAGGGCCAAGTAGAATAGTATCCCGGAGCACACTGTTCAGCGAACACTGATGAATGTGAGGCTACGCAGCAAAAACGTCCCACTCGTGTGCCTTTTTTTCTGACCAAGCGTCATCGCCAACTGCGCCTGCGCTGGGCCGGGAACATCGTGACTGGTCCATGGATCAGTGGAAAGTTGCACGGTCAGTTTGAATCACGGTTTGTCATTCATCACGCCGATGGCCGTGTCAGGAAACGTCAATGCTTCAGGCGAATAGTTGTTTTCCCTCAATGTACAGTAGGTCATACACAGGCCGGTGGTGGCGGTATTATGCTTTGGGGACGTTCTCTTGGACGTCTCTGGGACCCGTGGTTGTGGTAGAGCAGACCATGAATGCTACAGGGTATTTGAGCATCATTGCGAACCAGTTGCCACCCTTACATGGCCTCTGTTTTTCAGCTGGAAATGGAATGTTCCAACAGGACAACGCCCCTTGTCAAAGGTTAAAATTGTGTTGCAGTGGTTCCAGGAACATGATCTGAATTCAGTTAATGTCATGGCCACCTAACCTACCGGATGTCAATCCGTTAGAACACATTTGGGATGTCCTGGGACGGCAGCTCACAGTTCAAAGACCACCAATTCGCCAAAATCTCGGATTTGCGTGACCGTTGCTTAAACATCTGGTACAATCTGTCTCCGGCCATCTACCAAGTGACTTGTGGCATCCATGCCAAGGCGGGTTGAAGCTGTGTTGCGCGCCAAATGTGGGGCCAACTCGTTATTGACAGGTGGTCATAATGTTTTGGCTGTTGTGTG
>BPLR01005865.1:0-96104 GCA_021605095.1 Caerostris extrusa
ATGTATAAAACAACTTTCATCAAATAATGATATTTAAAAGACAATTAAAATTTTGTTAATCAATTTCTTTTTTCTTTTTAACGTATTTCCTTTCCTCATGATCAAGCGTTCTTTAAATTAAATTACACTTAATTGAAGCAGATGAAAAAATTTCAACCCACACCTTACGAAGAATTATTTTTAGTTATTTTCATATTATTAATTAGTTTTCGAGACATTTTACCGAATAATTTTCTCCGCATAAAACATTTTAACGTTTGTTCATCTTCCAATCGTTTCACTCTTACGTAATATTTTTTTTTCTTTTTTACATACTTTAATAACTTCGTCAGAAATAAAAAAATCTTGAAAAGATTCAGCATTAATTTAAAGTTTTCATTAAAGTAAAAAAAATTATTTTAACTTCTCCGGCCATGGACAATTAAGACAATTTTGAATGGCAAGGAGGAAAATTAATTTTCAAAAGCGCCCTTTCAAAAAGCTACAAAAATTTACTAACATCTCATCAACATAAATCATTACCATTTTAAAAGAAGTGACTACATTCAAGTGTAGATTAAAATTAGACTTAAAAATATAGTAGAATGTAGAAAGTGCTGCAACTTGCTACCGTGTTACCGTGTTCTTAAATGAGCCTTTAATGTCTCTTGCAAGAGAAAAGTATTTTTCTTTACTACTCTCCTAGTTCAAATAATGGGGAAAGTTAACGCCAAACTTTCTATGGCGTAAGATACATATGGGTCTCATTTTTTATCCACTTCGCCAAGTCTGCACCGCCAAGTCTTTAATTTTAATCTCCACAGCACATGCAACATAAACAAAGAGTGACACCTTCAATTATAGAGCAACTGAAATTTCGCCAGTTATGAAAGATGCCCTGTCATCACAAAAAGACTCAGAGTTGTATAAAAAAGGAGCCAAACATTCCTTCCCACCTCCCTTTTCGCCAAATACGTCGGTTGTTGTGAATAGGATATATTATATGATAATCTAATAATTCAGGGTGTTAATTAAAGGTTATTTTAATGAAGAAAGTTCCGCTTCGTAATTAAGGATATCAGCATTTTTGTGTCCTTCTCTTCAGTAGTACACTCATGTCCATAAATTAAGGATAATGAAGTTCAGGCAAAGAAAGAGACAGAAGCAAAACAAATTTGAATTATTTGTAAAGTCTATTTATTAAACAAAAGGTAAAGAGCAAAAAAAGATGCTATATGTTTGACATAATTAATAAAACTTGCGATTTTTACTCCCTGGAGCAAATTTCAAAAAAGAATCTATTTACAAAAACAGTATAACAGGGTTAGTATGATGGTTAATATGAAGTATGTACCACTGTTGCGGTGTCCACAATGCATGCTCTCTACTCCAGGTTAATCGCAGGCAACAGTGAGTTAATGGAACACATCTGACAGGCCTACGAGCATATAGACCAATGTGCCCTAAGCGTCTGTACAAGGTCTGCCTTGATACTGTGGTACCGGTAGCTGAAGAGAGCTGACGAGACAGGTCTGATGCTGTGCTCCGTCTGTTTCTTTTGGCAGTAACTACTAAATACTATAATAATTTTTTTGTGTCCTTCTATTCAATAGTATTTATTCTTAACGTTAGAATTCCCGTTCCGTTTCAAAGACATTAACTGAAATTTAATATACAGACAATTTCAAGGACAAAAAGAATGTTTGAATGGCAACTAATTATCTTAATAGATATTTATACAATATTTTTTCACTTTTAATTGTGGATAGTCCACAATTTTGAACAAAAGATACGAAATGAATTATGCAATTTAAATTATTTGATTAGTTATACTTGAAAACATTATTTGAAATTTCAGTAATTTAAATTCTATTATGTTTATAACAAGAGAAAAATTTATGTTTATGAATGAAACTATATTTCTATTCGCATTAATATTTACCGAATTCATTAAATAGTCAGTAGCAGTATTTCTTTCAAAATGAACCTAAACTATACTTCTTTAAAATACAAACCTGTTTTCCTTATTTTTCTTAAATTAGCAAAATATAAATAATTTATAATTTTAGATGCATCACAGAAATATAACCATATTTTTAATTTAACACTTAAACACATTTATCTGTTTGTTTAACAAGCATTCCCATAAGCTTATGGATAAATAAAAAGGCTTTAAAAATAAAATTTCCATATAATTTATGAAAAGTAAGTTAAATATTTGTTTAAATTATTTTATTTTCTAGGTACAGTTAAAATGTATTTATTATAAATAATAAAATAGGGTAACGCTTTAAAATGTTGAATATGTATTAGGTATAAACATGTTTACGTTATATGAGTGATTAAGTATTACATTGTTATAAAATGAATATTTGTATTATTATGCAATAATTTTTTGAATAAAATAATTTATTAGATTTTTATTGTAGAAGGATAAAATATATACAAAAGAAATTCTATGTTAAAATTACACAATGTTGATAAAAATAACTTAGTATTTTTAAATAAAAAAATATTTAAAATAATTTTGTATTGATTGGTATTTTAATTTTACTGTCTTTAAGCATTTTCTTTATTTATTTACATTGTTTAAAGTATTTTTTCATTAACACACAGCGCATAATTTTTAATGACAATTAATTAATTATTTAATTACTGTAAATATCATTATGATTATTACTAATAAATTATCGCAAAATATTTTGTTACCACAAGAAATTAAAGATTAATCAATTAAATATAATTATAAAAATTAAACTTTAATTCTATCTATTTTCATCAAATAATCAACGAAAACTGTAATATATAACTAAATATTTAATATAAAATTTACTATGACTAATATGTTTCATTTACTTAGTGACTATTGATTTTCTTCACAAGTTTATGTAAGAAAAGATATTTTGCATTTGACAAATTATTTTTATTTATATATCTTATAATTTATACCAAATTATTAAATGCATGAAATATAATTTGATTTTAGTTAAATTATGCGATTAGAAAAATTCACAAATTATTATTCTCAATAAAAATGTATTTAAAAATTAAAAAAAAATAACATATTTTGTCAACTTTCTCAAATAATACTGGACGAAAAAAAAAAACAACTAATGCTTCCTTCTGATAAGTAAATACATGTGTATGAGAGGTGCTTGTAAAAGAATAAGCATTTTAATGGGACTGAGTAATTTCTGCGTTTTATTTTTTTCACACATCTCGCCAAATTTGGCGGCGATTTTTATTTTTATACAAAATTCAAAAACAAAAATTTAAGATGTGTATTCAACAATATTGAAATGATAGAAGGTGGTAATGAATCGAATACTGGAAGCGATGCTGTCCCAAATACAGATTGTTAGATTGTTGTATCGTCATTGCAAGGTTCACTTTATATAAATAGTTTAAGGATAAAAAACCATTGAGATTAACCCTGGACAAGGTTACCCGATAACCATAACGGTTAATGAACGACGTAGATTGTATTTACAATTTTGTGTAGTAAATGTACTGTGTTACAAAGGTTACTGTTATTGTTTCGAGAAGGCTACATGAGATTTATTTGTAAGAAGACCTACAGTTTGCATTTCTACGAAAGTCAAAAATAGAATGGCGCAGATTAGTGGAGTATTTTAATCATAACTAATATTAATCACTTCCACATTCAATCTTAACCACTAATTCTCAACGAATACTCGAATATCTCATGGGAAAAAAAGAGGAATATTATGACAACGAAGATTCGATGGTCGATACAGGCATCATGTTGAATGGTATTACATATCTCCATGTTATTGTCAGAGTTAACTTAACATATCTTTGACTTAACATATCTCCATGTTTCAAAAATAGAATGTATCTTAATTATAACTAATATTAATCACTTCCATATTCAATCTTAACGAATAGAATATCTCATTTGAAAAAAAGAGGAATACTATGACAACGAAGAACTGGTCGGTACAGGACATGTTGAAAATTGAAAATTATAGGTATTATATCGGTCTGTCTTTTGTTTTCCTTTTTAGAAACGCAATTGGAAATGATTTCGTTTTATTGAACAACATATGCATGCCCACAGAACGTCATGAGGTTGACGAATTTCTAGGAAATTAAAACATTCTCTGAATGAAATGATCGGCTAAAATTAAATCATATATAAAATGTCTGTCTGGCTCTTTAGGAAGAGAAACTGCAACTATCCTTTCCCTTCCAAAAACCAATTAAAGATTGACAACAGCGACGCTAAAGGATTGGGACCGATTGTCACAGGGATTCATAAGCTGTCTGATATGTAATATGAATTTTCGTTGTTAGAGCTATATAAATGTGATAGTTATACTTTTATTAATTAATGTCTTGTATGATATTTTGAGTTATCTTTCCAATCTTCCAGCACTGAAGAATCTTGCATGCATGTGTATCATAAATGCTGTGTGACTATTTGTTTTTCAATGATATCAATCTAAATATGCACCTAATTTTATTTACAATCTGCCCAATACTTTTACATTTGATCGAATACGAAAAATTTTTCAACATCTAAAATTAATATATTATACTATCACATATTTATTTCACAAATTTAATACATTATCATTGGGGAATGATAATTTTCATATAAAGCATTTTTTTTTTTTCAATCAACAATATTATTTTAACATTTAAAAATTTAAAAATTCCACAACACTCTTTCTGTAATGATGTACAGCGTTAAGGGTTTCATAAACGCCTTTTTACACTAAAATATTAAATCATAACAATATTAATTTCATTATTTCAAACTAAATTGTGTGATTAAAAAATTTCTTAGAAAATCATGATGTTTCGATTTTAAATATGAATTTTATAAATCATTTCCAGTTTCAAATAATCATTTATTTTTGCATCATATTTTTGGAAACTTTTTTAAGCCAAAGACTTCATCATTAATACTCCTACATCATTTGCAACGTTACGAAAGAAATTACTATCCAGTAAACGGTAATAAACTGTAATAATAATGTTTGTTTTTAAAAAAACTTTTCGACGAAATTGATTTTTAGAAATTTAAAGCGCATCTGAACCGTCCATAATTATTTTTCCACTTCCAAATGCAGAAGTTAAACCAATCTTACCAATGACACTTTTGCGAAGACGACTTCAACGTCCATTTCCAAAGTGTATGCCCGAGGCAGAAAAGCATCCGATCTCGAATAATACATTACTTCTCTTTTTTTTTCCTGCTCACTCCTCTCAAGGCTGTTGTAATTCAGAATTCTTAAGTGATATTGCATCACCTTTGCAGAGTTCGGGAATAAAAGAAGAAATGAATTTGAAAGAACACATAAAAGAGATGGACGTCTGGTGCTTTGCTGAGGAAAATGCTTAAATGCCAAACTTCATGGGACTGCAGGGATTTGTTTGAGTTAACGTTTTAAAACTACTTTGCTCAGAGTGGGATTTGGGGAAGAGAGTGTAATGAGAAAGTGAGATTTTGCTTTTCTCTTTTTAATATCATTATCTGTTTTGCAGCTTTTCCTTTATTGTTACTCCCTTAAAAAGATCTTCATGATTTGAAAGAGACTTTATCCAGCTTGAATGAGAAAAAAAGTGAATGCATATAAAACACAATTTATTAGAAGCTCCTGTTTTTAATATGTTGCGTTGGTATTTTATCATAATGTAATGATTCACGTTATGAATTTCGACATTGAAAGAATCATAATGATTGTAGGAAAATTCTCATTTAAATCCATTTAAATAATACTAGTTTATAATAAGTGTTAATTAAAATTTAATAGAAGGTTGTAAAATATGAAGAGTCATGATGCCCAAGTGACTAGCACTCTGACGTTTGGAGCCATAGGTGTCGTGTTCATGTCCCGGTTTGATTTGTCGTCCTATGGGTCCTTCTGTTCACACTTTTACTCTAAACAGACCGTGAAATACGGTTTAAAGTGTAAGTGGAACCACTATAAACACCCATGGTATTGCCGGGACTCGAACTCTGTGGTGCAAAGTGATTGAGCACTAGACACTTGGTCATCATTGCCTTTAGATACATACCTAAGTTTATTCAGTCCAGTCTTTATGGATATATTTTCCGCATATGAAATTTTCTTGAGTTTCGAAAATTAATATATTATACTAGCATATAATTATTTTACAAATATAATACATTTTTACTGTGACATAACTCTTTTTCATTTAAAACATTTTTGCAACCAGTATTAATACAATGGACATTCTCAAAATTTTAAAACGACACCAAACTTTTTATGTAAAGATGTATCCTTAGTTTACACTAAAATATTCACACATCACTTTCATTATTTCAATTGAATTGTCTGTTTAAAAACTTTTTCAGCAAATCATTCTGTTCGATTTCAAATATAAAAACTTCCAGTTTCAAATAATCTTTTACTTTTACATAAATTTTTTAAAAATATTTTTAACGCCAATGGCCTCCTCATTAATTCCCCTACATCATTTGCAACGTTACGAAAGGAATTACTATCCGTAAACTGTAATAAACCAAAACTGTTTTTAAAATACTTTTCAACAAAATCGATTCTTAGAAATTTAAAGCGCCATTTAACCGTCCATAATTATTTTTTTCCTATGTCAATTTCCAAAGTGTATGCACGAGGCAGAAAAGCATCTTATCTCGAATAATTCATTACTTCTCCTTTTTTTTCTCCTCACTCCTCTCTCAAGGCTGTTGTAATTCAGAATTTTTAAGTAATATTCCATCACCTTTGCAGAGTTCTTGAATAAAAAGGAGAAGAAACGAATTTAAAGAACACATAAAAGAGATGGACGTCTGCTGCTTTGCTGAGAAAACGCTCGGATGCCAAACTTCATGGGACTGCAGGGATTTGTTTGAGTTAACGTTTTAAAACTACTTTGCTCAGAGTGGAATTTGGGGACGAGAGTGTAATAAGAAGAGAGATTTTTCTTTTCTCTTTGCTGGCTTCGTTAATATCATTATCTGTTTTGCTGCTCCTCCTTTCCTATTGAATTGATTATAAAGATAGCTTCATGATGCGAAAGAGACTCCAGCATCACTAAGAAAAAATTGAATACATATACCACGCAATTTATTAGAAGATTTTGTTTTTTAATATGTTGCATTGGCTTCTTTTCCATCGCAACAAATAAAATGTTTATGTTGCTGTTCTAATGCAACTGGTAATACATACACAGTTAATCGTTATGCCACAAACAAGAGCTGCCCCACTGTTACTCATTTAGCACAACCCAGGGGGCACGTGTAGCTTGAAGATAGGCTACGGACGCAAGTAACAATACTCCCACAACGGTCTACGATCCTATTAAACCGGGACCTTCGGTTTAAAGTAGATTCTGAACTACAAAAGCATCCATGTCTTTGCCGGGACTAGAACCAGAAAACTGTAGCATCGAGTTCCAGAGAGCTAACCACTCGGTCATCAGGTCTTATGGCAAAAGGATTATATTGTAATGATTCCAGTTATCAGTTTATTTCTAAATTAGAAGAATCATACCAATTGCAGGATAATTTTCAGTATTTAAATCTATTTAAATAATACGAGTTTATAATGATTATTAATTAAAATCTAATTAAAGATTGTAAAGTTTGCAGGGGCCAGAAGCCCATGTGAATAGCTTTCTGGCGCCTGTTGCTACAGGTATAGGGTTCGAGTTCTGGCCGTCGTGGGGATGTTTGTGGTTCGTAATTAAAGTACAATTGTGAGTCCCAGTCTAATTAACCCAAAAATGTAAACAAAATGACCTACTAACTACTTCCACAACTGTCTAAGAACCTATTGAACCGGGACTTGAATTCCGAACTACTACACCGGGAAAGTGGATCCCGAACCACTACAAACATCCATGGCACCGCCGATTGAAAAAGTAGCTAAATTTAGAAATTGTACTACGAGCTAAATTAAAAAAATTGTAGCTACGAGCGTCGAGCACTAGCGACTCGAACATCAGACTCCATAATAATATTATCATAATGTAAAGAATCCATCAAATTATTTCGCAATTGCGAGAATCATAACAATTGCAAAATAATTTTCAGTATTTAAAGTTATTTAAATTGTACGACTTTAAATTAAGTATTAATTAAATTTAATTAAAGGTTGTAAAGTATACAGGGGCCTGATGCCAGAGTGACTAGTTTTCTGGCACTCGGTGCCATGGGTTTCGGTATCGAGTTCCGGCGGAGACATGAACGTTTGTTTGCGGTTTGGAATCTACGTTAAATTGTATGTCCTGTTCCAATTAGCCCAAAGTGTGCACAAAATGACCGTACAACGTTAAACCAAACTAACATCATTTCAACTAAATTGTCTGTTTCAAAACAAATTTAGCAAATCATTTTGTTCTATTTCAAATGTAAATCTCTTTCAACTCCTTTAAAACAATCATTTACTTTTACATAATATTTTTGAAGAATTTTTTTAAGCCAATGGCAACGTCATTAATTCCCCTGCATCATTTGTAACGTTACGAAATAAATTTCTATCTCGTAAACTGTCATAAACCAAAAGAGTTTTTTAAAAAAATTCCAACAAAATCGACTTTAGAAATTTAAATCGCATTGGAACTGTCCATAATTATTTTTTTTTTCCATTTCCAAATGCAGAATTTAAACCAATCCCACCAATGACACTTTTGCGAAGACGACTTCAACATCCATTTCCAAAGTGTATGCCCGAGGCAGAAAAGCATCCGATCTCGAATAATACATTACTTCTCTTTTTTTTCTCCTCCTCACTCCTCACAAGGCTGTTGTAATTCAGAATTTTAAGTGATATTGCATCACCTTTGCAGAGTTCGGGAATAAAAGAAGAAATGAATTGAAAGAACCCATAAAAGAGATGGACGTCTGGTGCTTTGCTGAGGAAAATGCTTAAATGCCAAACTTCATGGGACTGCAGGGATTTGTTTGAGTTAACGTTTTAAAACTACTTTGCTCAGAGTGGGATTCGGGGACGAAAGTGTAATAAGATGAGAGATTTTGCTTTTCTCTTTGCGAGCTTCGTTAATATCATTATCTGTTTTGATGCTCCTCTTTTTTCTGTTGAATTGATTATAAAGACAGCTCCATGAAGCGAAAGAAACTTTATCCAGCCTGACTGAGAAAAAAAGTAAATACATATACCACGCAATTTATTAGATGCTCCTGTTTTTAATATGTTGCTTTGGTTTCATTTAACACAGCAACAAATAAAAAGATCATAATGTAATGAATTCCATTATTAATTTATATTGAAATAGCAAGAAACTCATTAATTGCACAATAATTTTCAGTATTTAAATCCATTTAAATAATACAAGTTTATTATACATATTAATTATAATTTAATTGAAGGTTGTAAATAATAAGGGGGCCTGATGCCCAAGCGACTAGCATTCTTGTGCTGGGGTGCAATGGGTTTCAGGTTCAGGTTCTGGAGATGCCATGAATGTTTATTTGTAGTGCTGAATTCACGTTAAACAGTATACTTCTGATCTAATTAGCCCAAAGTGTGCACAAAATGACCGTAGAGCAACACACCAAGCTGATTTCCATATTTCAACTGTATTGTCTGTTTTCAAATTCCTTTAGCAAATCATTCTATTCGATTTCATACATAAATTACTTTCAATTTCAAATAATCTTTTACTTTTACATAATATTTTTAAAACATTTTTTAAGCTTCATCATTAATTCTAGTACATCATTTGTGATGCTACGAATGAAATTACTATCTCGTAAAAGGTAATAAACCAAAACTATTTTAAAACACTTTTCAAAAATCGATTCCTTGATATTTAAAGCACATTTGAATCATTCATGATTATTTTTTCACTTTCAAATGCAGAAGTTAAACCAATCTTAACATTGACACTTTTTCGGTGTTGCGCCACTGATAATTATAATGATGAATGAATTTAATGAAAATTTTAGATTATGGCAGCATTCACTCAACAGGCAGATAAAACTATTTACTGACAGTTTCATAGAATAGTTACAATATATATATATAACAGTCTAATAATATCATCACACGTTTTGCTGGCCCTCCATTCCTGTTGAATTGATTATAAAGGGAACTTCAGGATGCGAAAGAGGCTTTATGCTGTCTGAATGAGAAAGAAGTGAATACATATACCACGTAATTTATTTGAACCTGTCTTTTAAGGAAGAATCCTCTCCCTTTTACCTTAGAGCAACGAATAAAATGATAATGTAATGAATTCCATTAGCAATTTATGTCGAAATTGCAAGAATCATACCAATTGCCATATATAATTTATCTGTATTTAAATCCATTTAAATAATACGAGTTTTTAATAACTATTAATTAAAATATAATTGAAGGTTGTAAAGTATGCAGGGTCTGACGCCAGAGTGATAAGCACTCTGGACCTCTGTGCCACAGGTTTTGCGTTGAAATTCTGGCGGTGACATGGATGTTTGTTAGTGTTTCGTAATCCACATTAAACTGTAAGTCACGGTCTAATTAGCTTAAAGTGTGCACAGAATAACCGTAGACTGACAAACCAAACTAAGTAACAGTGACTAATAACCTAACAGTTAAGTGCCAGGCATTGATAAAAACTAATTTACTCCCATGCGAAATGATGTAAATATTATTATTTGATTGCATGTAGAATCATGGACACGCATAATGTTTAATACTTAATTACTTAATGTAATTTTATTATGATATTTAAAAAATCAAAAACAAGACTAGGGAAATTAAATAAACATAACTATAGCAAACCAATTGCGTTCAGTTATTACAAGAATATCTACATCAAAAAATATTTTTAACTTTCTGAATCAGAAAACGGTTCCCATATTTTACAGATTTTAAAAATTTTTATTCAGTTTGCACATTTAACTAATATTCCATAAATAAGTCGCTGAAATGGTAATTATTTTATGATTAAATTCTAGAGATAGAAGAATTCATTATCTAATTAATTCGCACAGATGTATAAAACAACTTTACAAAATAATGATATTTAAAAGACAATTAAAATTTAATTAATCAATTTCGATTTTTTTTATAACTTATTTCTGTCCTTCAGATCCAAACCTTCATTAAATTAAATTATACTTAAATTAAGTAGAAGCAAAAATTTCAAAACACACCTTAATAAAAAAAATTTTTTATTTAGTTTTCACTTCATTAATTCGTTTTCGAAATATTCTACCGAATCATTTTTTTCCGCTTAGAAAAATCTTAACATTTGTTCATCTTCCAATTGTTTCACACATACGTAACATTTTTTTTTCTTATTTTAATAACTTCGTTGAGAAGATAAAAAGTAAAAAGAGATTCAGCGTTAATTTCTAGATTTAATTAAAGAAAAAAATCATTTTACTTCTCCGGCCATGGACAATTAAGACCATTTTGAATGGCAAGAAGAAAAATTAATTTTTAAAAGTGCCTTTTCAAAAAAAGGTACAAATATTTAATAACATCCCAGCATCCTAAATCATTACCATTTTAAAGGAACTTACTGCATTCAAGGGTAGATTAAAATTGAAGAGACTTAAAATATATTAGAATGTAGAATCTGGAAAGTGTTGCAACTTGTTACCCTGGGCTTAAGTGAGCCTTTAATGTCGCTTGCAAGAGAAAAGTATTTTTCTTTTACTACTCTCCTAGTTCAAATAATGAGTAAAGTTTTCGCCAAGCTTTCTGTGGCGGATGCACAGCAAGATACATATGGGTCTCATTTTTTTATCCACTTCGCCAAGTCTGCACCGCCAAGTTTTTAATTTTAATCTCCACAGCAGATGCAACATAGACAAGAGTGACACCTTCAATTATAGAGCAACAGGAATTTCGCCAGTTATGAAAGATACCCTGTCATCATAAAGACTCATAGTTGTATAAAAAGGAGCCAAACATTCCTGCCCTTCTCTCCCTTTTCGCCAAATACGTCAGTTGTTGTGAATAGGATGTAATATTATCTGGTAATCTTATAATCCAGGGTACTAATTAAAGGATATTTTAAGGAAGAAAGTTCCGCTTCGTAATTAAGGATATCGGCATTTTTATGTCCTTCTGTTCTGTAGTATTTGCCATTAACGTTATAATTAACCGTTTCGTTTCAAAGATATTAAATAAAATTTAATATACAGACAGATTTCAAGGACAAAAGGCCTTTTGGAAGGCAATTAATTATCTTAATAGATGTTTATACAATATTTTTCTTTCTTTTTAATTGTGGGCGTTGAGCAAGATAGTCCACAATTTAGAACAAAAGATATGAAATGAATTATGCAATTTAAATTATTTGATTAGTTACACTTGTAAACATTATTTCAAACTCCCGAGTTTAGATGATGTAAAGTTTTAGTAATTTAAATATTATTATGTTTATATCAAGGGAAAAATTTATGTTTATGAATGAACCTATGTTCCAATTCGCATTAATGTTTACCAAATTCATTAAATAGACAGAAGCAGTATTTCTTAAACTAAAACAAACCTAAAGCTCACTTCTTTAAAATACAAAAGCTGTTTTGTTTATTTTTCCTAAATTAGCAAAATATAAATAATTTATAATTTTATTATACATTACAGAAAAATAACTATATTTTGAATTTAATTCTTAAACACATTTATCTATAAAAATAAAAGTTAATAATCCATAATCTTATTAAATAATACATAAAATAAGAAAATATAAAGCGTAGACTTAAAAATATAACGCCTTTAAAAATAAAATTCTTATAATTTATGAAAAGCAATTTAAATATTTGTTTAAATTATTTTACTTTCCTTTGTTCAGTTAAAATATGTAGAATTTTATTATAAATAACAAAAAGCTTTAAAGTGTTGTGTATTTATTAGGCATAAACATGATTACATTATTTAAGTGCTGACATTGTTATAAAATGAATAGTTATGATATTATGCAAAATGATTTTTTTTTTAAATAATTTATTTGATGATATTATGAAAAGATAAATTGTATACAAAAGAACTATGTTAAAATTACACAATACTGTTAAAAAACCTTTTAAATAAAGTAAGTAATAAAATAATTTCAATAAGAAATAAAAAATAAATTTAATATTTTTAAATAAAAATAGTTAAAAATGCTAAATTAGATAATTTAGTATTTATTAGTATTTTAATTTTTCATTTTTTTTTTCATTTATTTCATTTTTTTACTTATTTATTTACTTTGTTTAAGTATTTGTTTCATTAACAGATATCACATAATTTATGACATTTATTTAATTAATTAATTATTGTAAATAGCATTATTATTATTAAATTGTTACAAATTATTTTGTTACTAGAAGAAATCAAAGGTTAATTCAATTAAATATTCTTATAACTAATAAACTTAAATTCTATCTATTTTAATCAAATAATGAGCTAAACCAAAAATTATATAATAAAAAGTTTACTAAAATGAAAAGTTTACTATGACTAATGAAAGTTTACTATGACTTCCTCCACATCTCGCCAAATTTGGCGGTGATTTTTATTTTTACAAAAAATTCAAAAGCTTACTGTTAAAATGTAATCAGCAATATTAAAATGATAGAAGGTGGCAATGAATCGGATACTGGAAGAGCTCCAGTGCAGATTGCCAGAGACATATATAGACATTTTATGCGCCGGGTCCAATTTATGTAAATAGTTTAAGGATATCGGATGCATTGAGAGATGCATTGCCACGAGTGCCAATGACCTTGGATACAATTACAATTAGGTGTAGCAAAGTGCCACAGGTAACCCGTGTTACAAAGAATACTGAAGGCACATGAGATCTATTTGCAAGAAGACCTACAGTTTGCATTTCTACGTACATGTACACTAAATTAGGATGCCAAAAAATCAGTTTGGGGCCGAAGATCAGTGGAGTATCTTAATCACTAACTAATCTTAACCCCTCCGTGTTTAATCTCAACAACTAATTCTCAAATTACATTCATCTGTACACAATTAGATACTTGCGAGGAGAAAGTGGCAATGAAGATTCGATGGTCGTAACAGGAATTATGTTGGATGGTATTATATACCTCCATGTTATTGTCACAGACTCTGTGACTGCTGTGAATTATAGGAAGTATATCGAGTTGTCTTTAGTTCGCTTTTTCAGAAATGCAAATGGAAATGATTTTGTTTTATTGGACAGAGTGTTTTAACGTGCCTTTTAGTGTTCTATTGAACAGTGCGTTTTTCTGCAATGTTAATGTTTTAGTGTCTACACAGGATCATTATATTGATAAATATCTGGGAAATGAAGCCATTCAATGAATGAAATTATGAGCCAAAATTAAATCTTATATAGCATGTCAGACTCTTCAAGTAAATAAAAACTTATCTTTAATCTTCAAGAACCACCTAGAGCTTGACAGCAGTGTCGCTAGAGGATTAGGACCGTTTGTTACAGGGATTCATAAACTGTTTGATTTGTGATATAAATTTATGTTGTGAGAACTATATAAATATATTAGTTGTACTTAAATTAATTAATTTTTTGTATGATATTTTAAGCTATGTTTCCAATATTGCGGTACTGAGGAATCTTGCATACATGTGCATCATAAATGGTATGTGACTATTTCTTTTTTAATGATATCAATATAGGTACATGCCTAATATTATTTACATTCTGTCCAGAATTTCTGAATGTATTTTTACCGAATATGAAGATTTTCTAGTTTCGAAAATTAATATATTATACTGTCACATAATTATCTCACAGATTTAATATACTTTTATTGGAAAATAATGGGCTTTTTTTTTTTTCATTTAAAATATATTTTCAGTCAACATTAATACATTTAACATTTGCAGAATTTTAAAATTGCATCAAAATTTTTATGTAAAGATGTATCCTTTTTTTACACTATAATATTCAACCCTTCATATACTATTTTCATTATTTTAACTAAATTGTCTGATTAAAATATTTCTTAGCATATTATTCTGTTCGATTTCATATATAAATCACTTCCAAATTCAAATAATATTTTACTTTTACGTAATACTTTTTTGGAATCATTTTTAACATTTATTATTATGAATTAATTATTTTTATTTTGAAATATTTTTTCAGTCAACGTCAATACATTTAACATTTTCTTAATTTTGAAATTGCATCAACGATTTATCTGTAATGATGTATCATTTTTTTTTCACTAAAACATTCAATAGTTCGCACATTACTTTCATTATTTCAACTAAATTATCTGGTTAAAAAGTTTCATCGCAAATTATTCTGTTCGTGTTCAAACATAAATCTCTTCCAATTTCAAATAATCATTTATTTCATAATAATCATATATTTTGCATAATATCTTTTGGAAACATTTTTAAGCCTCATCATTAATTTTCCTAAATCATTTGCAACGTTACGAAAGAAATTACTATCCCTTAAAGGATAAACCAAAAACTGTTTTTAAAATTTATTTCAAGAAAATTGGGTCTTAGAAATTTAAAGCACATTTAAACCGTCCGTAATTATTTTTTTTCCATTTACAAATGCAGAAGTTAAACCAATCTTACCAATGACACTTTTACGAAGACAACTTCAACACCAATTTCTAAAGTATTTGCCCGAGGCAGAATAGCCTCCCAATCTCGAATAATACATTACTTCTATTTTTTTCTCTTCTCACTCCTGTCAAGGCTGTTGTAATTCAGAATTCTTAAATGATATTGCATCACCTTTGCAGAGTTCGGGAATAAAAGAAGAAACGAATTTAAAGAAAACATAAAAAGAGATGGACGTCTGCTGCTTCGCTGTGGAAAACGCTCGGATGCCAAACTTCATGGGACTGCAGGGATTTGTTTGAGTTAGCGTTTCAAAACTACTTCGCTTAGAGTGGGATTTGGGGACGAAAGTGTAATAAGAAGAGAGATTTTGCTTTTCTTTTCGAGCTTCGTTAATATCATTATCTGTTTTGCTGTACCTCCTTTCCTGTTGAATTGGTTATGAAGAGAGCTTCATGATGCGAAACAGACTTTATGTTGTATGCATGGGACAAAAGTGAATGCATATACCACGCAATTTATTAGATGCTCCTGATTTAAATACGTTGCGTTGGATTATTTTACCATTGCAACAAATAAAATGATTATGTTGTTGTTGTAATGCAATTGGCAATGCAGAGGCAGTTAATCATTATGCCATAAGCATGATCTGCACCACTGTTACTCATTTAGCACTAACCAAGGGGCACACATGGCTTGAAGATAGGCTACGGACGCCGAGTCCCATTAGTCCCACAACGCTCTACGTTAATATTAGACTGGTAACTACTGTTTAAAGTTGATTCCGAACCATTACAAACATCCATGGGCTTCGCCGAGACTCGAACCCGAAACCTGTGGCACCGGGTTGCAGTTTCTATGTATTGCCAGTTGCATTAGAACAACAATAAAATCATTTTATTTGTTGCAATGGAACTCGATGCCTCAGATTTCTATGTCTTTGTCTTTTATTATAGGGCCTGATGGCAGATCGCACTCGGCAGTCACGCCCCAAAAATAAAATGATTATAATGTAATGAACCAATTATCAATTTATTTCTAAATTGCAAGAATCATACTATTTGCAAAATAATTTGTCAGTATTTAAATCCATTTAAGTAAAACGAGTTTAAAAAAAAAAAAATAAGATAAAAAATAATTAATTGAAATTTAATTGGAGGCTTTAAAGTAAGCAGGGCCTGAAGCCCGATTAACTAGAACTCTAGCGTTCGGTGCACAGGCTTCGGGTTCGAGTTCCGGCGATGCGACGGATGTTTCTAATGATTCGGAAACCACTTTAAACCTGAGATCCCGATATAATATTGTCATATAATCGAGTGTCGGGTTGACAACCCTTCCATGTAAAAAGAAAAGTGTCTCATGTTTCGGAATCTGTCAGCAGGCAGACGGTGTTGCGCCACTGATGATGAATGAATTTAATGAAAATTTTAGATTATGGCAGCATTCACTCAACACGCAGATAAAACTATTTACTGACAGTTTCATAGAATAGTTACAATATATATATATAACAGTCTAATAATATCATTACACGTTTTGCTGGCCCTCCATTCCTGTTGAATTGATTATAAAAGGGAACTTCAGGATGCGAAAGAGACTCTATGCTGTCTGAATGAGAAATAAGTGAATACATATACCACGCAATCTATATGAACCTCCTTTTTTAAGGGAGATTTCTCTCCCTTTTACCTTAGAGCAACGAATAAAATTATAATGTAATGAATTCCATTAGCAATTTATGTCGAAATTGCAAGAATCATACCAATTGCCATATAATTTATCTGTATTTAAATCCATTTAAATAATACGAGTTTTTATTAACTATTAATTAAAATATAATTGAAGGTTGTAAAGTATGCAGGGGTCTGACGCCCGAGTGATAAGCACTCTGGACCTCTGTGCCACAGGTTTTGCGTAGAAATTCTGGCGGTGACATGGATGTTTGTTAGTGTTTCGGAATCTACATTAAACTGTAAGTCACGGTCTAATTAGCTTAAAGTGTGCACAAAATAACCGTAGAGTGAACCAAACTAAGTAACAGTGACTAATAACCTAACAGTTAGTGCCAGGCATTGATAAAAAACTCATTTACTCCCATGCGAAATGATGTAAATATTATTATTTGACTGCTTGTACGATCATGGACACACGCATAATGTTTTATATTACTTAATGTAAATTTATTATGGTATTTAAAAATCAAAACAAGACTAGGGAAATTAAATAAACATAACTAATTTTTAACATATAGCAAACCAATTGCGTTCAGTTATTACTAGAATATCTACATGAAAAAATATTTTTAACTTTATGAATCAAAAAACGGTTCACACATTGTACAGATTTTTAAAAATTTTAATTCAGTTTGCACATTTAATTAATATTCCATAAATAAGTCGCTGAAATGGTAAATATTTTATGATTAAATTCTAGAGACAGAAGAATTCATTATCTAATTAATACGCACAGATGTATAAAACAACTTTTACAAAATAATAACTTATTTCTGTCCTTCAGATCCAAACCTTCATTAAATTAAATTATACTTAAACTAAGTAGAAGCAAAAATTTCAAAACACACCTTAATAAAAAATTTTTTATTTTGTTTTCACTTCATTAATTAGTTTTCGAAATATTCTACCGAATCATTTTTTCCGCTTAGAAAAAAAAATCTTAACATTTGTTCATCTCCCAATTGTTTCATTCATACGTAATATTTTTTTTTTCATATTTTAATAACTTCGTTAAGAAGATAAAAACTTAAAGAGATTCCGCGTTAATTTCTAGAATTAATTAAAAAAAAAATCATTTTACTTCTCCGGCCATGGACAATTAAGACCATTTTGAATGGCAAGAAGAAAAATTAATTTTAAAAGCGCCTTTTCAAAAGGTACAAAAATTTAATAACATCCCAGCATCCTAAATCATTATCATTTTAAATGAACTCATTACATTCGAGGATAGATTAAAATTGAAGAGACTTAAAATATATTAGAATGTAGAAACTGGAAAGTGGTGCAACTTTCTACCCTGGGCTTAACTGGGCCTTTAATGTCACTTGCAAGAGAAAAGTATTTTTCTTTACTACTCTCCTAGTTCAAATAATGAGTAAAGTTTTTCGCCAAGCTTTCTGTGGCGTATGCACAGCAAGATACATATGGGTCTCATTTTTTTTTATCCACTTCGCCAAGTCTGCAGCGCCAAGTCTTCTTTAATTTTAATCTTCACAGCAGAGGCGGGCAACATAGACAAGAGTGACACCTTCAATTATAGAGCAACAGGAATTTCGCCAGTTGTGAAAGATGCCCTGTCATCACAAAGACTCATAGTTCTATAAAAAAGGAGCCAAACATTACTCCCACCCCTTTCGCCAAATAGTCGGTTGTTGTGAATAGGATATATTATATGATAAATCTAATAATTCAGGGTGTTAATTAAAGGTTATTTTAGAATGAAGAAAGTTCCGCTTCGTAATTAAGGATATCAGCATTTTTTGTGTCCTCTCTTCAGTAGTACACTCATGTCCATAAATTAAGGATAATGAAGTTCAGGCAAAGAAAGAGACAGAAGCAAAAACAAATTTGACTTATTTGTAAAGTCTATTTATTAAACAAAAGGTAAAAGAGCAAAAAGATGCTATATGTTTGACATAATTAATAAAACTTGCGATTTTACCCCCGGAGCAAATTTCAAAAAATAATCTATTTACAAAAACAGTATAACAGGGTTAGTATGATGGTTAATATGAAGTATGTACCACCTTGCGGTGTCCACAATGCATGCTCTCTACTCCATGTTAATCGCAGGCGGACAGTGAGTTGCGCTGTGGAACACATCTGACAGGCCTACGAGCATATAGACCAATGTTCCAAGCGTCTGTATTAAGGTCTGCCTTGAAACTGTCGTACCGGTAGCTGAAGAGAGCTGACGAGACAGGTCTGATGCTGTGCTCCGTCTGTTTCTTTTGGCAGTAACTACTAAATACCGGTCCTCATTCGAGTTGTAACTCGGGGGCGACCTGTGCTGTAACATCTACCACATTACCATCATCTTGAATCGTTGTCAAAGCCTGAGATGACACTCTCTGATTCCAAGTTCCTCGGATACTTCCAGCTGGGTACGTCCACATTCCAGTCGTCCGATAATTCTACCCCGTAAAAATCATCCAATGCTTTCCTTTGTGCTATAACTATGCGGTTATTGCACTGAAAGGCTTTTAAAGCGCTTGTGAACAATTTTACTTCTTGCCACCATTCCTTATATACCCTCTCTTACACTCGTCATTGTGGACGTACTATCCGCGTTAGAATTCCGTTCCGTTTCAAAGGCATTAACTGAAATTTAATATACAGACAATTTGAAGGACAAAAATAATGTTTGGATGGCAATTATTTATCTTACTAGATGTTTATACAATATTTTTCTTTTAATTGTGGATAGTCCACAATTTTGAACAAAAGATATGAAAATGAATTATGCAATTTAAATTATGTGATTAGTAATACTTTTGAAAAACATTCTTTCAACTCCAGAGTTTCGATGATGTAAGATTTTAATAATTCAAATTCTATTATGTTTATGAATGAACCTATGCTTCAATTAGCATTAATGTTTACCGTATTTATTAAATAGTCAGCAGCTGTATTTCTTTCAAATTAGATCTAAAGTATGCTTTTTAAAATACAAACCTGTTTTCCTTATTTTTACTAAATTAGCAAAACATAAATAATTTATAATTTATTATGCATTATAGAAAGGTAACCATCAGAAGGTATGCAGAAATGTATCTGTTTGGCTAACAAGCAACCCTTAAGCGCGTGGATAAATAAAAGGACGAATAAGGATAAATAAAACATATTATAAAAAAAATATAAAATATAAAATGGCTTTCAAAATAAAAATTTCCATATGAATTTTATGAAAAGAAATTTAAATATTTGCTTAAATTATTTTATTTTCTAGCTACAGTTAAAATATGTAGAATTTTATATATATATAAAAAAGTTTTAAAGTGTTAAAGCTTTAGTGTTGATTGAATATGCATTAGGTATAAAACATGATTACATTATTTAAGTGATAACATTGTTATGTAAAATGAATAGTTATGATGATTATGCTAAATTCTTTTTTAAATAATTTATTAGATGTTATTATAAAAGGATAAAATGTATACAAAAGAAGTTATATATTAAAATTGTACAATATTGATAAAAATAACTTAGTATTTTTAAATAAAAAGAATGTGAAAAATAATTTAGCATTTATTGTTATTATTTTATGTTTACAGTTTTAATAATTTTCCCTTATTTATCTGTTTACATTTATTTATTTATTTCATTAACACGTATAATTTAATGACTATTAATAAATTACTTAATTATTGTAAATATCTTTATTATTATTATTAAAATATCGCAAATTGTTTGTTACCAGAAGAAATTAAAGATTAATCGATTAAGTATAATTATAAAATTAAAATTTAGTTTTGGCTATTTTCTTCAACAAATAATCTGCTAAGCTCCCAAAAAATATTAATATAACGTTTACTATGATTAATGTGTTTCATTTACTTAGTGACTATTGATTTTTTCACTTTATATAATGATGATTTTGCATTTACACAAATTTATACCAAATTATCAAATCCATAATATATAATTTGATTGATTTTAGTTAAAATTATGCGATTAGAAATCTCACAATTTATTATTTTCTTGTATTCTATATAGGTGTTCAAAATAAAAAATAACATATTTTGTCAATTTTCTAAAAAAGTATTGGTCGAAAAAAAAAAATAATAAAAACTAATGCTTCAATCGGATACGTAAACACGTGAGTTTGGGAGGTGATGTAACGAATATGTTTTTCACACATCTCGCCAAATTTGGCGGTGATTTTTATTTTTCATAAAATTCAAAAGCGTACGGTAAAAATGTAATCAACAATATTAAAAGGATTGAAGGTGGTAATGAATCGGGTACTGGAAGAGGTACAGTCACAAATGCAGATTGCCAGAGACATAAATGTACTGTCAGCGACGGGTCCATTTTTATGTAAATAGTTTAAGGATACAGGGTTTATTGAGAGAAAGTCAGGACAAGGTTACTTGAGAACCACGATGGACAATTAACATATATACAATAACAATTAGGTGTAAAAAATTGTAACAGGTACCCGCGTTATAAAGATTACTGTTACTGTTTCTGAGAGGAGTACATGAGATCTATTCGTAAAAGACCTACAGTTCGCATGAAAGCCAAATTAGATGGCACATATATAAACCAATTTGGGGAGCGGGAGTATTTTTTTAACCACTAACCAATATTAAACACTTCCACGTTTAATTCTCAAATACATTTACCTACACAAAAATTAGGCATCTGTGAGGAGAAAGTGGCAATGAAGATTCAATGGTCGAGACAGGCATTATGTTGGATGGTATTACTTATATCCATGTTATTGTCAGAGATATGACTTTGTGCATTACATAGATTTATATCAGGGTGTCTTTGTCGCCTTTTCAGATATACAATTGGAAATGATTTAGTTTTATTGAACAGTGTTTTGAATGTGCATTTTAGTATTTTATTGAACAGTGAACTTATAGTGAGCATTTCGGTAATGTGAGCGTTTTAGTGTTCACACATGATCATGATGGCATTCACTTCTGGTAAATGAGGACATTCAATTAATGAAATTATCAGCCAAAGTTAAATCTTACAGAGCATGTTAAATTTTATATAGCATGTCTGGCTCTTTAAGGACAGAAAAACAACTAATCTTTCACTTTCAAGAAACACATAGAGCTGGAAAACAGTGTCGCTGGAAGATTATAATCGATTACCACAGGGATTATAAACTGTCTGATTTATATTCTAAATGTATATTGGGTGAACTGTATAAAATGTAACAGTTATTCTTTTTCATTAACTATTTTTTGTTTGATATTTTAAACTGTGTTTCAAACCTTCTGGCTCTGATGAGTCTTGCATGCTTGTGCATCATAAAGGCTGTGTGATTCTTCTTTTTTCAATCTGTACACATCTAATATTATTTATACTCTGTCCAGCATTTCTGAATATATCTGACTGAATATGAAAATTTTCTGGGTTTCAAAATTAAAATATTTTACTATTACAAATTATTTTACAAATATAATACATTTTTACTGGGAAATAATACTTTTTACTTAAAACATTTTTTTCTATCAAAAATACATTTAACAATTGAAAAAATTTAATGTTGCATCAACATTCACACATTACTTTCATTATTTACATAAAATTGTCTGATTAAAAAAATTCTTAGCAAATAATTCTGTTCGATTTCATAATATAATTCACTCCAGTTTCAAATAATCATTTACTTTTACATCATATTTTTTGAAAAATTTTTAAGCCAATGACTTCATTAATTCTCCCAGATCATTTTTAATGTTTCGAAGAAAGAAATTATTATCCCGTAAAGATAAACTAAAACTGTTTTTAAAAATACTTTTCAACCAAATCGATTTTTAGAAATTTAAAGCATTTGAACCATCCACAATTATTTTTTACCACTTGCAAAATGCAGAATTTAAACCAATCTTACCAATGACACTTTTGGCGAAGACGACTTCAACATCAATTTCCAAAGCAAAAGCCTGAGGCAGAAAAGCATCCAATCTCGAATAATACATTAGTCCTCTTTTTTTTTTTTTCCTCCTCACTCCCTCTCAAGGCTGTTGTAATTCAGAATTCTTGGGTGATATTGCATCACCTTGCAGAGTTCGGGAATAAAAGAAGAAACGAATTTAAAGAACACATAAACGAGATGGACGTCTGCTGCTTTGCTGAGGAACACGCTCGGATGCCAAACTTCATGGGACTGCAAGGATTTGTTTGAGTTAACGTTTTTGAAAAACTACTTTGCTTGAGTGGGATTTGGGGGACGAAAGTGTAACGAGAAGAGAGATTTTTCTTTTTCTTTGCGAACTTCGTTAATATCATTATCTGTATTGCTGCTCTTATTTTCCTGTTGAATTGAATATAAAAAAAAAAGAGCTTCATGATGGAAAGAAAAATCAGAAAAAAGGAAATGTATATATCACCCAATTTATTACATGTTCCTGTTTTTAATATGTTCCTGTTTTTAATATATGCGAATCCTGTTTTTAATATGTTAATATGAGTAAGTTAGGAATCCACTTTAAACCGTAGATCTCGTTATAATATGACTGTAGAGCTGAGCTTAAAACTCTACACCTTAAAACGGAAAGTTTCTCAGGTTTCGAAACTAACAGTAGGCACACTGCCTTGTTCCAGCATGGTGGTATTGCGCCACTGATGATGGTGATTAAAATATGCATTTATTGGAAAATGTTTGAATATACCAAGATATTTATTAGTTGTTAGGTAATATGTTGTGTTAGTTTTTTTATCATAGCAACGAATAAAATTATCATAATATAATAAATTCCGTTATCAAATTGTTTCGAAATTACGAGAATCATACCAATTGCAGGATGAGTTTCAGTATTTAAATCATTTAAATAATGCGAGTTTATAATAAGTATGAATTAAAAATTTAATTGAAGGTTGTGAAGTATACAGGAGATTGATGACTAACTCTGTGGCGCTCGATGACACAGGTTTGGTTCGAGTTCCAGGGGGATGTTTGTGGTTCAGAATCTTCGTTAAATTGTATGTCCGATCTAATTAACCCAAAGTATGCACAAAATGACCCGTAGAGCGACAATTGAAACTAATTTCAGATATTACAACTAAATAGTCTGTTTAAAAGTTTTTTAGCAAATCATTCTGTCAGATTTCAGATATAAATCACTTGCAATTTAAAATAATCATTTTCTTTACATGATATTTTTTGGAAACATTATTTAATCCAATGACCTCATCATTAATCCTTCTACACCATTTATAAAGCACCTCGTAAACGATAAACCAAAACTGTTTTTAAAATACTTTTCAACCAAATCGATTTTTAGAAATTTAAAGAGCATTTGAACCGTCCATAATTATTTTTTTTCCACTCCCAAATGCAGAAGTTAAGCCAATCTTACCAATGACACTTTTGCGAAGGCGACTTCAACATCCATTTCCAAAGTGTATGCCCGAGGCAGAAAAGCATCCAATCTCGAATAATACATTATTTTTTCGTCCTCACCCTCACAAGTTGTAATTCAGATTTCTTAAGTGATATTGCATCA
The DNA here is from genome assembly GCA_021605095.1 of Caerostris extrusa. Lineage (NCBI taxonomy): Eukaryota > Metazoa > Arthropoda > Arachnida > Araneae > Araneidae > Caerostris > Caerostris extrusa. Next base: position 24,682 of record BPLR01005865.1, read on the forward strand.
CCTTTGCAGAGTTCGGGAATAAAGGAAGAAACGAATTTAAAGAATACATAAAAAGAGGTGGGACGTCTGCTGCTTTGCTGAGGAAAACGCTCGGATGCCAAACTTCATGCGACTGCAGGGATTTGTTTGAGTTAACGTTTTGAAACTACTCTGCTGGAGAGTGGGATTTGGGGACCAAAGTGTAATAAGAAGAGAGATTTTGCTTTTCTCTTTGCGATATTCGTTAATATCATTATCTGTTTTTTGCTGCTCCTCCTTTCCTGTTGAATGGATTATAAAGTGAGCTTCATGATGCGAAAAGAGACTTTATTCAGTTTGAATGATAAAAAGCGAATATTTATACTTCGCAATTTATTAGAAACTCCTGTTTTAACACATTGACTCGGCTTCTTTTATATTCGCAATGAATAGACTCATCATAATATAATTAATCTGGCGCTCTGTACCACAGGTTTTGGGTTGGAATCCCGGCGGTTCCAGGTATGTTTGTAACGCATTTAAAGACATCCTGAAGTCCTTCCCTGATTCTATAATTACAGTATTATAGATTCAGCGAATAATTTCACACCCGATACCAGGTACGAGTGGGTTGCGCGTAAAAATATTTTCTCGACGGTGACAGTCTGCATATAACCCATATTGCTCAGTACATCCTATCGAATGAGAGTCTGAGACTTACTAACCATATCTCCTGAGCAGTACCTGATAACCGAGTGGCTAGTGCTCTGGCAATCGGGGCCGCAGTTTCAGGTTCGAACTGACGGTTCTATGGATGGTTGTAGTGGTTCGAATCCCCTGTAAAACCATAGATTCTGGTCTAATAAAATCGTAGATTGTTATGGAGCTAGTGTTACTCGCGTTCGTAGTATAACTTAAGCTACACGTGTCACCTGGGTAATGCTGAATGAGAAACAGCGGTGCAGCCCTTGCTTACGGCACTAAGATTAAGTGTCTCTGTATTGCCAGCTGCATTAGAACAAAAACATAATGAATTCCATTATCAATTTTTTCGAAATTACAAGAATCATAACAATTACAAAAATATTTATTAGATGCGCCTGTTTTTTATATGTTACGTTGGTTTCTCTTACCTAAGCAACGAATGAAATAAATCAAATTTTAATAAAATTTGTTATTAATTTATTTCGAAATTGCAAGAGTCATACCAATTGCAAAAATAATTGTCAGGATTTAAATCAATTTAAATAATACGAGTTTATAAGTATTAATTAAAATTTAATTAAAGGATGTAAAGTATGCAGGGGCCTGATATAGTATTCTGAGATCGATGCCACATGTTTCAGGTATCAGTTCCAGCGATACCATGGATATTTGTAATGATTCGAATCCACTTTAAACCGTAGATCCATGTATAATATAACAGTAAAGCGTCCGGCTGACAACCTACACTTTAAAAAGGAAACTTATCCCGTCTCGTAATCTGCTACTAGCACACAACCTTGGTCCACCTTGTGGCTGTTGACCCACTGATGATGATGAATTGTCCGATTAAAAATTTCTTAGCAACTCATACTGTTCGATTTCCAATATAAATTACTTCCAATTTCAAATTTTTTGGAAACAATTTTTAAACTTAATCATTAATTCTTCACATCATTTGTAACGTTACGAAAGAAATTACTATCTGGTAAATGATGAACCAAAACAGTTCTTAAAATACTTTTCAACAAAATCGATTCTTTGAAATTTAAAGCACATTTGAACCGTCCATAATTATTTTTTTTTCATTTCAGAATATAGAAGTTAAACTAATCTTACCAACGACACTTTTGCGACGACGACTTCAACATCAATTTCCAAAGTGTGTGCCCGAGGCAGAAAAGCATCCAATCTCGAATAATACATTACTTCTCTTTTTTTTTCTCTCTCTCCTCTATAGGCTGTTGTAATTCAGAATTCTTAAGCGATATTGCATCACCTTTGCAGAGTTCGGGAATAAAAGAAGAAACGAATTTTAAGGAACACATAAAAAGAGATGGACGTCTGCTGCTTTGCTCAGGAAAACGCTCGGATGCCAAACTTCATGGGACTGCAGGGATTTGTTTGAATGTTTTAAAAGTACTTTGCTCAGAGTGGGATTTGGGGACGAGAGTGTAATAAGAAGAGAGATTTTTGCTTTCTCTTTGCGAGCTTCGTTAATATCATTATCTGTTTTGCTGCTCCTCCTTTCCTGTTAAATGGATTATAATGAGAAGTACATGATGCGAAAGAGACTTTATACTGCCTGAAAGAGAAAAAAAAAGCGAATACATATTCCACGCAATATGCTAGATGATACGGTTTTTAATATGTCGCGTTGACTTCTTTTACCATTGGAACAAATAAAATTATTATATTGTTTTTCTAATGCAATTGACCATACCGAGACAGTTAATCTTTATGCTATAATTAAGGGCTGCACCGTTGTTACTCATTTAGCACTACCCAGGGGGCACGTGTAGCTTGAAGATAGGCTACGGACGTGAGTAACATTACTCCCCACAACGCTCTACGAACCTATTACACCGGGGACGTACGGTTTAAAGTGGATTCCGAACAAAGTACAATCATCTATGGCACCACCAAGTCTCGTATCGAAACCTGTGGCCCCGAGCACCAGAGTGCGAGCTATTCGTCCATCCGGCACTATAAAAAAGAATTATAATGTAAGGCATCCAGTTATCAATTTGTTTCTAATTTGCGAGAATCATACCAAATGTAAGATATTTTTTGGTATTTAATCCATTTCGATAAAACGAGTGTATTAATTAAATTTAATTGAAGGACGTAAAGTATGCAGGGTGCTGATTCCCGAGTGACTAGCAGTCTGGCGATCGGTGCCACATGTTTCAAGTTTGATTTCAGGTGAGGTCATGGATATTTGTAATGATTCAGAATCACCTTTAAACCGTCTAACCCGGTATAATATGACAGTAAATCGTCGGGCTAACAATCTACACCTTAAAAGAAAACATATCCTGTCTCGAATGTGCTACTAGGCTGACCGCCTTAGCCAACCATGTATCTGTTGGGCCACTGATGATGATGAATTACAGCGATTACGAATTTCTTAGCAAATCATTCTGTTCGATTTCAAATAAAAATAAATTCCATTTTCAAAATATTTTTTCACATTATCACAATATATTTGTGAAACATTTTTAAACCAATGACTTTATCATTACTTTCTTGCATCATTTGTAAAGTTCTGAAAGAAATTACTATACAGTAAACGATAAACCAAAACTGTTTTTAAAATACTTTTCAACGAAATCGATTCTTAGACATTTAAAGTGCATTTGAACTGTCCATAATTATTTTTTTCTACTTCCAAATGCAGAAGTTAAACCAATCTCACCAATGATACTTTTTGCGAAGACGACTTCAACATCCATTTCCGAAGTGTACGCCCGAGGCAGAAAAGCATCCAATCTGGAATAATGCATTACTTCTCTTTTTTTTCCTCCTTACTCCTCTCAAGGCTGTTGTAATTCAGAATTCTTAAGTGATATTGTATCACCTTTGCAGAGTTCGGGAATAAAAGAAGAAACGAATTTAAAGAACACATAAAAGAGATGGACGTCTGCTGCTTTGCTGAGGAAAACGCTCGGATGCCAAACTTCATGGGACTGCAGGGATTTGTGTGAGTTAGCGTTTTAAAACTACTTTGCTTAGAGTGGGATTTGGGGACAAGAGCGTAATAAGAAGAGAGATTTTTGCTTTTCTCTTTGCTGGCTTCGTTAATATCATTATCTGTTTTTGCTGCTCCTCCTCTACTGTTGAATTGATTATAAAGATAGCCTCATGACGCGAAAGAAACTTTTATTTCGCCTGAATGAGAAAAAAGCGAATACATATGCCAAGCAATTTATTAGAAGCACCTGTTTTTAATAAGCATCTTTGAATTCTTTTACTATTGCAAGAAATAAAATGATTATGTTGTTGTTTTATTGCAACTGGCAGTACAGAGAGTTTATCTTTAGGCCATAAGCAAGAGCTGCACCGTTGTTACTCATTTAGCACTACCCAGGGGACACGTGTAGCTTGAAGATATGCTACGGAAGCGTGTAACACTACTCCCACAACGCTCTACAATCCTATTAAACGGACCTACTGTTTCAAGTGGATTCCGAAACACTGCAAACATCCCTGTCCGAACCCGAAACCTGTGTCACCAAATACCAGAGCGTTAGCCACTCGGACATCAGGTCCTATAATAAAATGATTATAATGTAATGAATCTGATTATCAATTTAATTCGAAATTTGAAGAATCATATCAATTGCGAAATAATTTGTCAGTCAGTATTTAAAGCCATTTAATTGATACGAGCTTAGAATAAGTATTAATTAAAATGTAATTGAATTTTAAAGTATGCAGGGGTCTAATGCTCGAGTGACTAGCACTATGGTGCTCAATGCCACATGTTTCGGGTTCGGAATTCACGTTAAACTGTATGCCACGGTCTAATTAGCCCAAAGTGTGCACAAAACGATCGTAGATTGACAAACCAAACTATTTGCTTATTTCAATTAAGTTGTCTTCTTAAAAATATTTTATCAAATCATTAATGTTTGATTTCAAATATAAATCCCTTTAAATTTCGAATAATCCTTTTTAATTTTTCATAATATTTCTTGGAAACATTTTTTTAAGCCAATGACTTCATCATTATTTCTCCCTCATCATTTGTAACGTTACGAACGAAATTACTATCCTGTAAACTGTAATAAACCAAAACTGTCTTTAAAATACTTTTCAACAAAATCGATTTTTAGAAATTTAAAGCACATTTGAACCGCCCATAATTATATTTTTTCACTTCCAAATGCAAATGTTAAGCCAATCTTACCAATGACGTTTTTGCGAAGACGACTTCAACATCCATTTCCCAAGTGTATGCCCGACGCAGAAAGGCATCCAATCTCGAATAATACATTACTCCTCTATATATTGCTCTCCTTTTTTTCTATATATTGCCAGTTCCATTAGAACCGCAATATAATCATTTTATTTGTTGCAATGAAAGTTGATGCCACATATTTCTTGTCTTCTAGTTGATGGCCGATTGCACTCGGCCCTCAGGCCCTAAAATAAAATGATTATAATTATAATGAGTCCAGTATCAATTTATTTATAAATTGCAAGAGTCATACCAGTTTCAAAAATAAATTTCAGTAATTAATTCATTTAAATAATACGACTTTTTAATAAATAATAATTAAAATTTAATTGAAGGTTGTAAAATATCTAGGGTCCTGATGCCCTAGTGACTAGGATTCTGGTCCTGGGTGTCACAGGTTTGATCTGAGTTCCGTCGGTGCAATGGATGTTTGTGGTTCGAAAACCACGTTAAACTATATCCGTATCTAAACAGCCCAAAGTATGCATAAAAATGACCGTAGACAGACAAACCAGACTAATTTCATTATTTCGACTAAATTGTCTGTTTAAAAAAATTTTTTAGCAAACCATTCTTTTCGATTTCAAATATAAGTCACTTTCAATTTCAAATAATCATTTACTCTTACATAATATTTTTTGGAAACATTTTTAATCCAATGACCTCATGATTAATTCTCCTACATTATTTGGCAACGTTACGAAAGAAATTACTATTCTGTAAACTGTAATAAACCAAAACTGTTTTTAAAATACTTTTCAAAAAAAAAAATCTATTCGTAGAAATTTAAAGCGTCTTTCAATAGTTCATAATTATTTTTTCATTTCCAAATGCAGAAGTTAAACCAATCTTACTGATGATGACACTTTTTTTGAAGACGACTTTAACATCTATTTCCAAAGTGTATGCCCGAGGCAGAAAAGCATCCAATCTCGAATAATGCATTACTTTTCTCTTTTTTTCTCTCCTCACTCTTTCTCAAGGCTGTTGTAATTCAGAATTTTAAGTAATATTGCATCACCTTTGCAGAGTTCGGGAATAAAAGAAGAAAACGAATTTAAAGAACACATAAAAGAGATGGACGTCTGCTGCTTCGCTGAGGAAAACGCTCGATGCCAAACTTCATGGGACTGCAGGGATTTGTTTGAGTTAAGATTTTAAAACTACTTTGCTCAGAGTGGGATTTGGGGACGAGAGTGTAATAAGAAGAGAGATTTTGCTTTTCTCTTTGCGAGCTTCGTTAATATCATTATCTGTTTTGCTGATCCTCCTTTCCTGTTGCATTGATTAAAAAGAGAGGTTCATGAAGCGTAAGAGTCTTTTTACTGAGAAAAAAGTGACTGACTGAGAAAAAGTGAATACATATACCAAGCAATTTATTAGAAGCCCTGTTTTTTCAATATGTTGCTTTGGTTTCTTTTACCTTAGCAACGAATAAAATAAATCAAATTGTTATGAATCTAGTTATTAATTTATTCCGAAATTGCAAGAATCATACAATTTCAACAAAATTTCTCAGTATTTAAATCCATTTAAATAATATGAATTTATAATAAGTATTAATTAAAATTTAATTGAAGGTTGTAAAGTAGGAAGCTGCCCAAGTGACTAATATTCTGGCGCTTGGTGCTACAGATTCATGTTTTTTAATATGTTGGCTTCTTTTAGCTTAGAAACGAATAAAATGATCATAACATAATGAATTCCACTGGGTCTGATGGCCGAGTGGCTAGTGGTCTGGCACTCGGATTTACAGTTTCACATGAAAAACATAACTGCTATTTATTGATAAATTTTTCAACCTTTTCTTTTAATTTGGTTTAGGCAGAACTGCTAATTTTTTATCCAAGCATCCATGAGCATCCAAGAAGAATGACAAAGTCACCTTTCAGAAAAATATATTCAAACACTTTTATTAATAAATAAAATCGAACTAATTTAGTTCATTAAAACAGCAATTATAAAGACTTATGATAGTGTAATAATGCACGAAAATTTTCCAGGGTGCATTAAATAACAATAATATTGTAAATTTTTTAATTAAAAAATAGCTTTTAACGTGGAGCAAAAAATAGTTTTTGTGAGATATATTTTTTACAAAACACATTACAGGAATCGCAAATCAATCAGTTTTAGTGTCTCACAAAGCCAACCGTAACTCAAACACTAATGAATATTTTGACGTCAAATTTCACACAGATGTCAAGGACAGTGTCAGCAACCTAAAAGAAAAATTGAAATTCCTGAGTCCCCTGGAATTTTAAATTGAAAATTTGTCTTACTTTTGGACTTGGTTAAAGTCTTAGCATTTTTTTTATTGATTGATTTATCATATAACAACCAATTATATGTATATTTTTTGTAATTTCCTATAATATAAAAATATTTAATGACTAATGTCATCAAATGATCAGATCAATCAAATTATCAGATTTATAATTCAATCATAAAATATGTTTGTCGATAAATTTAAATGATATATCAAGAAAGCTATTATGCCATTTTCATAGAAACGGATGTTTACATTTAAAATATTATGATTTTTTATGGTAACAAGTTTGGCATTAATATTCTGTTATTCTTAGATACGTATGATAGTGCATCGTATACAGAATTTTAAACTAGTTAAATTAGAATAATGCTGGCATCTCATAGAATAAATTAGTATATTGATAACACTCATAGCACACTATAAAGACCAGAATAATTTCCTATTAACATATCTGTCAAAAGATATCAGATGCGGCAACAGCAAAATTATGCGATTCTTGTATAAATTAAGGAGGTAATTTTGTATTAACCATTTTAACTTCTAATTATTCTTATTAACTAGCCTATAGTGAAAAATATTTCTATTTAAAAATTTTATTCGAAAAGAAAATGTTCAAATGTATAACTAAATGTAAATAATTATATTTTTTTTTCCAAAAACTAATCTAATGTTTTAAAAATATATTGTTAGATAGTAATATATTGTTAGATTTGTTATTTAAAGATATTATGCTTTGGTGATATACATATAAAGCAGATCGTGAAAATTTTTTTGAGTTATCTAAATATGAAACACTAAAGATTTTTTTGTATTGCGAATGTTATAAATGTTTTGTTAGGCAACTTAATTGTGTTTCAATAAAGCATATGATATTTTATGCTTAATAACTGTTGTAAATTTTTTTTTACAACATGGTCGTGTTTACATATCATTCATTGTCAGGTTCTGCAAAATATTCTACACTAATTAAAACATTTAGGTATATCGTGAGTTTGGTATGAAATACCCATATAATCTATAACTAAATAACAAGTTTTAATTTATATATATATACACACACACACTGCGCATATGTATACACAATTTATTACATATTCATATGATAAATTTATTTAGAATTGAATAAAAAAAATATTAAATTTTATTCAAACACACTGAGACAGTTCCCTATTTCGTTACTTTTCAATGTGAAAAACCGTTCTTGTCACTCAAATAATAATTTACAATGTGCATGATCTTCGGCGATGGTACCTACGGAATGATCATAGAATACTTCACATAACTTAACTGTAAACAATGAAATGAATTATAATAATAATAATTATATAATAATTATATATTAATACAATTAAAGAGGATGTTGAGTGGCAAGAGTAGTTTGCTGCACATTGATATTATGAAACAAGACCATGAGATAAAGCTTTAGAACAATATTTTGGAGTTGTATGTAATTATTCTTAAGAAAGTTATGGGTTTTATTCCTGTACTCTTAACTACAGACACTTAAAGAAGTAAATAGATCTACCTTTTTTAACAGATAAACATGTTGAATCAAAAAGAATAATCTCAATCAACGTATTATTAAAGAAAACTGTTTTGTTCACTGTTTGTTTGCTGTTTAATTGTAACAATATATGTAGTATATAACTCTTGTATATATATTTATTGTTGTATGTTTTGTACATATATATTTACATATATTTTTGTAAATATTTTATAGCTCTATTGTATGTTAACTGTTACAAGTAGTAAAACCGTACTGAACTAGAATAACATACAATATTGTTTTCTAAAAATCTATGCATACAGGATTTTCCATAAAGAAAAATATATGGTAGGAATCAAGGCTAATTAATGAAAAACACGTAATCTACGAATAAACATGATAACATGCATCTACTCACGGTTAAAGTTTTATTTGTTCTGATTTATGAATTAAAGCATGTAGAGAGCACAGTATTGCTATATACGTACATTCAATCTTTGTATGTCTGTTACTTATGCTGATAATGATTAGTTCACGATTTTAATTCACTTTCGATAATCATTAGTAGAAATGTAGTTTTAGAACCCATTTGCTCAGTTTTTATCAGTCTTTTATACCACAATAAAACGAGATCATTTTAAAACTAGTGGATGAATAAACTTTAGTAGCAGTTTGCATCGTTAATCACTATTTCGCAACCTATATGGAAATGTCGAAATGATATATTTATTATGAAATAATTGTTCATATTTTAATCCATACAGTTGAATCATTTTCGGTTTTAAACAATCATACTCTATTTTTTCTAGCGACTCCTTTAATCTTTACTTACTCATAACTTTGCTTTTAATATTATATTACAATATTTTTAAACAACATATATATTAAAATCCTATTTTGTTAAATGAACAAAATTCTTAATTTCTCCTTAATATCGTTCTAAATCCCATTACAAGGCTGCATTTGGTATAACATACATACATATCAATACCATGAAAAGGTAAACTGAAAACTATGTTTAACTATGGAAACTATTCACTTCTAATAAGCGTATACATTTAGGCTTTTATTATGAAACGCAATATACCAACTTCGCGGAAGAATACGATATTTGAAAACGTGATTACAATATAGGAAGGCAATTCAGCCATATCTTCCACTTCGTTAATGAGCAATGCATATTTATTTGAAATACACACTACAAACCAAAGACTACCATTTTAAAATCAGATCCAAAATACTGACTGCTACTTCTCAGACAGTTAATTAATGCAGATGGGTTTTGTATTACGCTGTTACTCTTTTCGCAGTATATCGGAATTCTAATCAACGTTGCCTACAGCGCATTTTGCAAAATGCTGTTCCTAACTTCCCACGCGCACGGAAATTTCAATGAACTTTATTTCCGTATAGATTTGAATTTCTGACTTCGGTTCCACATGCAGTTTAGGCAAATGGTAATTAGGGCTGCATCAGAATTCTGAAAAGTCTAATTCACACGATTCAGATCTCTCTGTTGCATGTTTTATTAAAAGAAATCCTACTAAAGTATGGTTTGTTCACCAGTTTGTATTTGAAATCAGTGCATCAATTAAGATAAATGTTAAGATATTCATGAATAATTGTGATGATTTTGGTAACTTTGATTAATTCGGTGAATCATTTATTAAATGTGTTAAAGCATTGCTCATTATTTTTCATTTAATCATAATAATAAATTATGTACTTTTTCCTGTTAGTAAAGCTGGTGATTAGTTCGCGATTTTAACTGGCTTCGATAGACATTCGTAAAAATGTAGTTTAAGTACCATTTTTCAGATTTTATCAGTCTTTTTATACCACCATAAAATGAGAGCATTTAAAGCTTAGTGGATGAATAAAATTTATTAGCAGCTTTGCATCAATTATTCACTATATTTCGCAAATTATGAAATAACTGTTCATAAGAAATATTTTTATCCATACAAGTGAATCATTTTCGGTTTTAACAATCAAACTCCTATTTTTGAGCAACTCCTTTTAATATTTACTTACTCATAAATTTGCTTTTAACATGCTATTTCATCATATTGCAATATTTTTAAACAGAATATATATTAAAATCATATTTTTAAAGATTTGTAGAACAAAAATCCTAATTTCTTATTATTATCGATCTATAGCCCATTATTACATGGTTACATTTGGTATAATATACATACATAACAATACCACGAAAAGATAAACTGAAAATTATGTTTAACTATGGAAACTATTCACTGTTAATAAACGTATACATTTAGGATTTTATTATGAAACGCAATATACCAACTTCGGAAGAATACGATCCTTGAAAACGTTGATTACAATATGGAAAGGCAATTCAACCACATCTTCCACATCGTTAAAAAGCAATGCATATTTATTTGAAATACCCACTACAAACCAAAGACTACCATTTTAAAATCAGATCCAAAATACTGACTGCTACTTCTCAGACAGTTAATTAATGCAGATGGGTTTTGTATTACGCTGTTACTCTTTTCGCAGTATATCGGAATTCTAATCAACGTTGCCCACAGCGCATTTTGCAAAATGCTGTTCCTAACTTCCACACGCGCACGGAAATTTCAATGAACTTCATTTCCGTATAGATTTAAATTTCTGACTTCGGTTCCACATGCAGTTTAGGAAAATGGTAATTAGGGCTGCACCAGAATTCTGAAAATTCTAATTCACACGTTTCAGATCTCTCTGTTGCATGTTTTATTAAAAGAAATGCTACTAAAGTATGGTTTGTTAACCAGTTTCAATATGAAACCTGTGCATCAATTAAGATAAATATTAAGATATTCATGAATAATTGCGATGAATTTGGTAATTTTGATTAATTGGGTGCATTATTTATTAAATGTATTAAAGCATTGTTCATTAGTTTTTATTTAATCAGAATAATAAATTATGCACTATATTCCTGTTACTAAAGCTGGTGATTAGTTCTCGATTTTAACTCTCTTCGATAGGCATTGGTAGAAATGTAGTTTAAGTATAATTTTTTCAGACTTTGTCAGTCTTTTATACCACAATAAAACGAGAGTATTTAAAAGCTTAGTCCATGAATAAAATTTATTAGTGTGTTTGTATTCAGTTAATCACAATATTTCGCAAATTTATACTAAAATTTCGAACAGTATATTTATTACGAAATAATTGTTCATAACAATATCCATAGTGTTCCCACTTTGTCCTTAATGTTCCATTTCAATTGAATCATTTAACAATCATACTGCAATTTTTGAGCCGTTCATTAAATTTTTACTTACTCATAAATTTGCTTTTAATATTATATTTAATTATATTTCAAAAATTTTCAGCAAAATATACATTAAAATCATACTTTGTTACAGATTTATAGAACAAAAATCCTAATTTTTTCTTATTATCGATCTACAATCCATTATTACATGGTTGCATTTGGTATAATATACATACATATCATTACCACGAAAAGGCAAATTGAAAACTATGTTTAACTATGGAAACTATTCACGTTTAATAAATGCATATATTTAGGCTTTTATTATGAAAAGCAATATACCAACTTCGCGGAAGTGTACTATATTTGAAAACGCGATTACAATATAGGAAGGCAATTCTACCGCATCTTCCACTTCGTTGAAAAGCAATGAATATTTATTTGGAATACCCACTACAAACCAAAGGCTACCATTTAAAAATCAGATCCAAAATATTCACTGCTACTTCTCAGACAGTTAATTAATGCAGATGGGTTTTGTATTACGCTGTTACTCTTTTCGCAGTATATCGGAATTCTAATCAACGTTGCCTACAGCGCATTTTGCAAAATGCTCTTCCTAACTTCCACACACGCACGGAAATTTCAATGAACTTTATTTCCGTATAGATTTAAATTTCTGACTTCGGTTCCACATGCAGTTTAGGCAAATGGCAATTAGGGGCTGCACCAGAATTCTGAAAAGTCTAATTCACACGTTTCAGATCTCTCTGTTGCATGTTTTATTAAAAGAAATGCTACTAAAGTGTGGTTTGTTCACCAGTTTGTATTTGAAATCAGTGCATCAATTAAGATAAATGTTAAGATATTCATGAATAATTGTGATGATTTTGGTAACTTTGATTAATTTGGTGCATTATTTATTAAATGTGTTAAAATATTGTTCATTATTTTTAATTTATTCAAAATAATAAAATATGTACAATATTCCTGTTACTAAAGCTGGTGATTAGTTCGCGAATTTAACTCTCTTCGATAGGCACTGGTAGAAATGTAGTTTAAGTATCATTTTTCTGATTTTATCAGTCTTTTACACCACAATAAAACGAGAGTATTTAAAAGCTTAGTTGATGAATAAACTTTATTGGTAGATTTATATTCTCTTAATCACTATATTCCGCAAACCTATAAGGAAATTTCAGAATGATATTTTTATTATGACTCCTTTAATCTTTTCTTACTCATTAAATTTGCTTTTAATATGCAATTTCATTATATTGCAATATTTTAAAACAAAATATATAGTATAATCACATTTTGTTAAATGTTTATACAAGAAAAAAGTAAACAATTAAATTAAAATTAAATTAAAATTTCTCCTGATTGTCGTTTTACATCCCATTACAAGATTACATTGCGACCTTTTATAATATTCATATACACTGAAGTGACAAAAGTCATGGGATAGCAATATGCAAATTTTCAGATGGCAGTAGCATCGCGTAGAACATTTATAAATGCGCAGTGCTTTCGCAGAGCTTTCATTTCTGTTCAAGTTATTCATATGAAGAGGTTTTGACGTGATGATGACCGCACGACGGGAATTAACAGACTTTGAAAGCGGAATGTTAGTTGGAGCCAGACGCATGGGTCATGCCATTTCTGAAATCGTTAGGGAATTCAACATTCCCAGATCCACTGTGTCAAGAGTGTGCCGAGAGTATGACATTACAGGCATAACATCCCACCATGGACAGCGCAGTGGTCGACCGCCTGCACTTAACGATCGAGACCGGCGACGTCTGCAAAGAGTCGTAAATTCTAACAGACAAGCAACACTTCGTCAAATAACCGCAGAAATCAATGTGGGACGTACAAGGGACTTGTCTGTTAGAACTGTGCGGAGAAATTTGGCTTTCTTGGGCTATTCCAGCAGAAGACCGACTCGAGTGCCTTTACTGACAGAACGACATCGCTAGCAGCGACTCTCGTGGGCACGTGAGCATATCGGTTGGTCCCTAGATGAATGGAAAACCGTGGCCTGGTCCGATGAGTCACGATTTCAGTTGGTAAGAGCTGATGGTAGGGTTCGAGTGTGGCGCAGACCCCCGAGCCATGGACCCAAACTGTCAGCAAGGCACTGTTCAAGCTGGTGGTGGCTCCGTAATGGTTCGGGCTGTTTTTTCATGGAATGGACTTGGTCCTCTGGTGCGACTGGACCGAACATTGGCTGAAAATGCTTATGTTCAGCTACTTGGAGATCACTTGCAGCCATTCATGGACTTCATGTACCCAAACAACGATGGGATTTTTATGGATGACAATGCGCTATGTCACCGGGCCACAACTGTTCGCGATTGGTTTGAAGAACATTCTGGACAATTCCAACGAATGATCTGGCCACCTAGATCGCCCGACATGAATCCCATCGAGCATTTAGGGGACATCATCGAGAGGTCTGTTCGTGCCCAAAATCCTGCACCATCAACGCTTTCTCAATTATGGACGTCTATCGAGACAGCATGGCTCAATATTCCTGCAGAAGACTTCTAACGACTTGTTGAGTCCCTGCCACGTCGAGTTGCTGCACTTCGCCGGGCTAAAGGAGGGCCGACACGATATTAAGAGGTATCCCATGACTTTTGTCACTTCAGTGTATTTCAATACCATGAAAAGGTAAACTGATAACTATATTTAACTACAGAAACTGGTCACTGTTAATAAATGCATATATCTAAGCCTTTATTATGAATCGCAATATACCAACTTCGAGGAAGGATACGATATTTGAAAACGTGATTACAATATAGGAAGGCAATTCAACCACATCTTCCACTTCGTTAAAAAGCAATGCATATTTATTTGAAATACCCACTGCAAACCAAAGACTACCATTTTAAAATCAGATCCAAAATACTGACTGCTACTTCTCAGACAGTTAATTAATGCAGTTGGGTTTTGTATTACACTGTTACTCTTTTCGCAGTATATCGAATTCTAATCAACGTTGCCTACAGCGCATTTTTCAAAATGCTGTTCCTAAAGGCAACACGCCCGCACGGAAATTTCAATGAACTTTAATTTCCGTATAGATTTAAATTTCTGACTTCGGTTCCAGCTTATATTCGAAACCAGTGAATCAATTAAGATAAATGCTAAGATATTCACGAATAATTGTGATGATTTTGGTAACTTTGATTAATTAGATGCATTGTTTAGTAAATTTGTTAAATCATTGTTCATTAATTTTTATTTAATCTTAATAATAATTTATGTACTATATGAAATACTTATTTTTAGTTAAAATACGTTAGAAATTATTGATACAAATTGCAGCCTGTGATATTTTGAAAATGACAGATATTATAGTCAATAAGATGGTCTCTGATTATGATATACATTAATAGTTATCTAAAACGCATGTTTTTTTATTGATTGGGTGAAACAATTTCCAAGTTACAAGATGAAGAATTATTGTGCGTGTATTTTGAACAATACCGCAAACAATAAATAAATCAAATAAAAATAAAAACTTTACTCCTAGACCAGCAAGAATAATTTTAAATGATGGCTGATAGTTGTATGTCTTTTAAGAAATTCAACAGCCTTCATTTTATTCATGTTGCTTAAAACAAACATCAATCTTTACATATAGTTATTCCGATTGTGGGTATTGTCATACGTACTTTATCTACAGTCAGTATAATTAATGGCAGAGCATTACAAATTGTGAGGGAGTGTATTTCTCACTATTCATTACATTGTCATCTGATGCCCATGTCATCGCCTGGTAGAATAACAGCCTCAGTAGGGCTGCCACTATGATAAATACATCTGACTATTGTGGATTTTTTCTTTGAAGACATCTAATGGAAATTGTATATCGAACTCCAGTTACTACAGAATGATATGTTGTTGCTTGTCTGTGTGCTTCCTTCCTTTTTGTGACCACAAAGCTGTTGAAATCTCTACAGTTAAATGATGTACAGTGCTCACACATGCCTCGATATGGTAATTTTGAGTTCCTTTCATTCTGAGAAGGGCATATAGTCCATGCCCTCTACAATTAGTGCTGTTTCAGTTTGTATTAAAATTCATTTTTCCATTACCATATGTAACATCCTTCTGTTTGGTTCGCAGTTTTTCGAAAACTAGTTATTTTAGAGGTATGTAACAATTATGCACTCCATGCAAGGATTTTCATCCAGCACCGTTTATGCTGTAATGTCTGAACACTCTGTATAAATGGTAAATTGATCTTTAAAAAAGCATTTAAAAAGTGTGAATAATAAAGAATATATAATACTCATCTAACTATGTCTGATCTATCTTTGATGAAACACAGTCACGAAATTCAAACAAAATTAACCTTTGTGTTTAGTTTTGTATAATGTCCAGCATTCCTATATAAAATTTTCAGTTATAATTCAGGCCTTTTTTATTAAAATTTGAAGAGCTTAGTGGAAAGTTGTAACCTTTATATTTAGCTTTGTATAATGCTCAGTATTCCCATATATAAAATTTGTTATATTTTTAATTCAGGCTTTTTTATATTAGAGTTTGAAGAGCTTATTGAAAAGTTGTAAAATAATGAAATCTAAATTTAAGAACATACATTAAAAAAATAATTTTTACATTTAAAAAGTTAAAGCATTTTTTTTGAATCTGTTTTGGGACTTGAATCCATACTTAAACAGGTTTAGTTTGTCGCTCTACGGTCATTTTATGCACACATTAGGCTAATTAGACCAGGACCTGCAGTTTAACGTGGATTCCGAACCATTAACAAACATCCATGCCACCGCTAGAATTCGAATATGTGACCTGTGATACCAAAGGCCAGAGAGCTAGCCACATGGGCACAAAGAAGCTGCTTAAATAGAAAATATTATAATCTTCCCATATGTTACCTTAGAAAAAAATATTGGGAAAATTAACAACAATCAACTATCAAAATATTAATACATGTGACCTTGATAGATTTCGATATAAAAAAATAAAGGTTTATGGCTAATTAATTTGTGTTGTAAACATTAACTTTGCAACGTAACTTTATTTTGGAGAAAAAAATTATTCATCATTTCTTAACTTGGTTAATGCTTACGGGGCTTATTGATCCGAACTTAAAAAGTTAATATTTAAAAAAATCCGAGTAGAAGTTTGTGAATGAAAAATGAAAACCTGATAGAAAGCGTCTCGAGAGTGAAATTATTTTCAAGCACCATTAATGATGTAATGCATTTTTATTCGCTTCGCCATATTTTATGTCAAGGACGAATCTCTGAAGAAGATGTCTAAAAACAGGGCTGTAATAAAGTTTAAGAAGATAGATTCTTTTTGTTTCAAAAAGATTCTTTTTTGTTTAAAACACAGCGTTGTATTTTGTGTCTGGAATATATGGATAAACAAGTGAAAGAATTAAAAGTTTAATTCTTTTTCAATATCGTTATGTAATTTTATTATAATTCTTTTTTTTCATATTCGTACTGCAAAATAAAATTTAAGTTTCCAATTAAAAGTTTTCTGTGTAATACCTCTCTAACAAGTTTTTTTTTTCTTTTCGTAGAATACAAATAAAAATATTAATGTATAAAAATAGAATAAATAATTATAAAATATTAGAATTTCATATATTTATATTTTTTATATATATTTTATTAAAAAGTCAAATTGAAAACAAGTTGTCACAATTGGAAAATATCTGAATTAGTAGGTTAAAATCAATACATTTGATGTTCATGTATTAAAAAAATCAATGAACATTTCAAAATTATTGTATATAAGGAATACGGGTGTTTAATTATCAACCGTAATGCACTACATACCATAATGCCTTATATGATGTATGCTCTATAGCTATGTTATGAACTTGATTCGTAGAATTAGAAGACCCCCGTAATGGTCAATTGGCTAGCGCTCTGGCCTTGATAGCACAGACTTCAGGTTAGAATCGTGGCGGTAGGATGGGTTTGTTAGTAATTCGGAATCCACTTTAAACTATAGATCCTGGTCTACTTAGCCTAAAGTGTGCAAAGAAGGACAAATAACCATAGAGCATCAGATTGAACTCTAGTGGGAGTTTTTTTTTTCTTTTTTGGTTTAGTGTCTCATCACTGTCCAGGATATTTCACATTTAGAATATCGTCTTGGGTTAGTAATTATAAATTCTAACTATATAAATAAGTGTTCTAAAACTATAAATTCTAATTAACAATTAATTCAATAAGTAAGATTTCAGTACGAACATCGGCAAACATGCTTGCCGATGTGCATATATGAGCGGATGTTGCTGAAATAGACGTCAGGAGCACAGACTAGATTCTTCGAGTCGCCTATTAAATGACCCTTACAAGCAATGGCCTCATGTTTGTTGAATAGTATTGTTTTTGTCATTTACATGAACAAAATAAGACTGCTTACTTAATCAGATACAATAAAGCAGAATAAGATAATATATCTCGTTAAATGTGCTACAAACATTTTTTCAACTCAATGAATTTTTATTTACCTGTTTTTCAAATTTAAATTATTTGATAAAAAATTTTGTGTGATATTCTATTTACACAAGAATTTATAAAGCTCATATTTGTCAAAACAGATATTTATAAAAAATATTTCTTTAAATAGTAAGACAGTAGGAATATAGCGGACAATAAATTATGATTCCATTTGGTATAATAACTAAAAATATTCATTACATTCAACCTATTGTAATACATATTTAAAAGTGCATTGCATGAGTTTAATTCCTACAGTATATCACAATGAAACATTTCAACTATTAATTTATATTCAAATTCTTAGAGCACCAACATAATCTAATTATAATAATACAGTATCACTTAATGTATTTAGACTAACCACGAGTTTTATATGGTATACAAATTTGTGTAAAGTTACACGGTCTGCATTTTATTTCGCTTAGAATAAGCCTATTACTACATGGTGTAGTCTCTTTTCACGCCTGTTATCCTCCAGGGGCTTGCATTAGCTTGTTACATTAGAAGAGCCGCTCCAGCTTAACGACTTTCACTGCATCTTCGCACCCAGGAGACACGATTTTCATCAGCTCAATTGGAAGATTGTGCCTGAAAAGAAATAGATAACACTTTGGAGATGAATGATTAAAAATAGCAACAAACAAGATTTTAATGATGAAGCTATTCAGTGAAATTATGTCTGATGAAAATTCTTTGTTGCCCCTAATGCATTTTGAGAAGAAGCATTTTTTCATTTAAAATATAAATTTGCAATTTCATGTATTTTGTGATATAATTTGAAGGAACTGGTGATAGGAAGTTTTAGTTTCTTATGTTATGAAACTTGTATGCTTTTATCTGTCGTAGCTTCAAGACTTGATGAAACTAGACACAAACTTTGTTTGTTTTTGATGCTTTTAATACATATACATACATGCAATAGTTACAATAGGTTATATATAAATAAACACATTATTTACAATAGATTATTCAGAAATTCAGACGACATAGATAAAGACATATCTATACAGACAAAAAGAGATGACGATAAGATAAGATATATCTATTGTAACGTCTCGGTCTATACTAGACCTATAACTGCTTCAAGAAAAGGGTCACTTTCAGGTTCATGGAACAGTTTAATTTTTATTTACAAACATCAAATATATATACAGAACACTATTTACATAAGAAATGAAAATTAAAGATAATTTGATTCACAAGTGCATTTCACTCCAAAGTCGGATTATTTAGAGTTCTCGAGTCTAAGTTGAATCTATTTCCCCAGGTCTGCAGCGGATCTTAATCATCACACGACGTGATTCACGAAATTACAAGGGGCTTACAATTTTGGAACAGGAGGAAATTCCGGCCTTGGTGTCACACCAGAGAAAAAAAAAAAAAAAAAAAAAGAGGAAAAAACACTATTTGTCGACTGGTCGTAAAACTCTTCTTTTTTCCTCCAAAACCTCCCTTTAAGAAAACCGCCTGGGGGGGATGCGGTCAGCTTCACTCACCTCTTATTGAGGTAGACATTTTCTCAGCCCATTATCTATAGCCAATCACAGCCAACAACCAATGGTGTAATCCTTTGTATGTAATTGTTTCGACCTGTGAAGGTCCATGAATGCCAATTTCATGAGGTGCCATACTGAAACTGAATATTTATCAGAAGTGGTTCGAAATCCACGTTCGTACAAAACAATGTAATTTGTGCCAATTGTTTGACGGCAATTCTGCTTAATTCGTCAAATTTGTGGGGGAAAATTTGTTATTATGTACTTGTGAAAGAATATACATTCGCCCCTGGTAATACAAAGAAATGCCACAACGCCTGTGGGAAAATGCTGCCTCAATGCATACAAAATATAATATCTAAAGACATTTACCAACGGAGCTGCAATTTATAAAAAAAGTACATTTCACTTATTAACCAAACTGCAATGAAGCAACTCAATAGTAAAATAATCTACATAATAATATTATATCCAGTAAATGATTAAATTTGTAGTGACATCTACTATATTTAAAAGTTGCAATTTCACTCAGTTATTGAGTAGCTTTTATGAATTTCTGAACAAAAATTATGTAAAAATTAGTAGATTATTATATTTTATTAATAAGTCAGTTTAGTAAAATTTTTAACATAACACATATGAAAAGCTATGAAATATTTTAGTTATGTTGTGAGTATAGTATGTTTTCGGCATGTTTTCTTTTTTAATGCATACAAAATTTTTATTTTAAATTAATAATATATTCGATTATGCTGAACATAATGGAAAACATTACAATCTAACAATTTTAACACGTTTTATTTTATACAGCAAATTAAAATTTTTTTTTTAATAAAAAAAAAAAAATAAAGAGATAATGCATTTAAATTTATTTACAAAAGAATAAAATAACACGTTAAAAAGATATAAATATTTTAAAATAATGAATTAAATTATAACAAAAATAAAATATTTCAACAATGCTGAAATTTTATTATTTTAAAATAATAAGAAAATTGTAATAAATAATAAACATTATAAAAGCCATATATGAAAAATAAATAGAAAACATAATTTTAACAAAAGTGTATTTCAGACGGAAAAATATCATTCAAAATAAATTTCAACTCCAATAAACAGAATCGTAAAATGTTTTCTTATGTTAATTTTCTGAATTGTATTCTTTAATATATTCATTGTTTTTCTGATTCTATATTTTTCCTAGATAAATGTATTGAAATAAATATACAATTAAATTAGTAAGAATACAAAATATATTCACACAGGAAAATTAACAAAAATAAAATTCTTATTCAAAAGACAGAAAAATAATTTAACTTTTCTTGAAATTAAATTAATATGCCTTGTCTTAAAATAATGTATCCTCATACAAATACAAAATCTAACTTTTTTTCAATAAAATAAAATTTTAGGCTGAAAGCGATCTTTTGAAATTCTATATAAACAGAATTTTGTAAGATGATGAAGAAAAATATAAATACTTTATGTAAAAAAATAATAATTTAAAAAACTAATTTTTAAATAAAATAATAATTTTTCATAAAATCTTTGTTTCTCGATAATATTTCATTATAATGTCAGTGTGAATATTTATTTTTTAAAAGGAAAGTTTCAGTATTTTAATTGCAACTTGTTTCCATGTAAGATTTTTTTTTAAATTTTCCTTCCCTGAATAAAAACGAATTATCCACTATTTAGAACAATAATAAAATAAAAAGAAAAAGAATCTTTTAGATTTTTATTAAATAACTGTAATGTGCAGGTTGGGCAACCAGATTGTAACTGGGTGTGGTTTGATTGAGATACTTGAGGCGCAGGTTGGAGACGTCACAGTTTCATTTACAAACTCACAAACACCACACACACATACAATTAGAGATATACAATATTTAACACATTTAAAGGCAGATAATTATTGATTCGGGGAAGGACTCCACTTCTAAGCGGAAAACTCGAAACTCAGCAATGCGCAGGTTCGCGCTAAATATACTTCCTCTTCGGGTGAGAGTCTGCAGGCTAACTAGTAAGCAGTTTCCATTAAATACGTTTCTTCTCGGGATGAGAGACAATAAACTAAAGGTGAGTGTCCTTTCTGGTGAGGGTCTCGAGTTCAACTGGCGATTTTTCCTGAACGCCAGATGGGAGCGCTGTGGTCAGTGTGTAGGAGGAGGCACTTTAACATAATTTAATAATTTAAAATGTAATAATACAAAAATCTAAAATCGGGAGCTAACAACAACAAATTTGGTGATAATGTGTTGTGTGTGTAATAAAAAGTCCCACAGGCAAAAATCCCACATCCTTGCTAATCACTTATATACGCTGCCATAATTGCATTGAGTCTTCACAAAGTAGTAAATGCAACTGACATCGATGGAGGATTTAAACCTGCGTACTCAGCTACGTATGTAAGCTACGCAAGTTATCATTGGCCTACCATTTATACATTATAAAATGGGGTTAAATGTTGATTTATGTTTATTGAAATCATTCAGAGTTTTAACGATTTTGAATTTTCTAGAATTTGAATTATTTTTTTTTAATCTATATTAAAAATAAATTTGAGAATTCATATTCCTACTTCAAAATTTTTTATTTGCCATTCTTTATATTCTGGAATATTTTTTTAATTTCAATCCTGATTTTAGATACACTACGTTGTTACAGAATACGTACCTGTGATCCGCAAAACTTCTTCATATACTTTTTAAATGAGTATTTTACATAAAAATGCCACAAAAAATTACTTTTTTAAAAAACTTTTTAACTAAAAATGTACTTTTATTAAAAAAAATAACAATTTTATATCTTAAGTTCTAGAAATAAAATGAGAATACTTCTCAATCCTTAAATATTCGTGAATGTTAAGCGAAACATCCTCTCAACACCCACACAACAAAGCAATCCCAGTTGATTTGCTAGAAATGATTTAGATAATAAATACACTTATTACGATAAAACATTATTCTAGAGATATTTTTTGTGTTCAGAGAGGGTTCAGTGATGCATTTAATGGCCAACACACCAGTGGGAGTGCCATAAAAAGGGAATGGAAATCAGAAACATAACCCTACTTTGAACGAAAAGAAATAAATGCCTATATTTATCTAATATAGTAAACAGACTCACTGCCCTCACGTTAGTTTTTATATTTTAAGATCTCATATTTATTTTAATGAGCATCTTACATGAGCATTTATCATAGCAAATTTGATTCCAGTTACAAAAAAAACATTCAATACTTTTAAAAGAATATTTTACATAAGAAAAGTCACAAGAATTCTACTTTCTTAAAAAAAATTCTTAAATTTTAAGTTTTAAAAATAAATTATGAATACTTCTGAATATTTAAATTATTGTGAATGTGAAATGAATTGCTGTATATTCTACCACACTACAAAACAATCACAGTTGTTTTGCTGGAAATCTTGTTAGATAATAAATACACTTATTGAGACAAAATAGGATTCGTGAGGTATTTTTGTGTTCTAAGAGGGCAATAATGTATTTAATGGCCAACTCACCAGTGGGAGTAGCATAAAAAAAAGAATAGAAATCAGATACATTACCATACTTTGTACGAAAAGAAATAAATACCTACTTTTAGGATCTAATATAATGAACAAATTCACTGTCATCACCTTAGTCTTTATATTTTACTGTCTCATATTTATTTTAATAGCATTTAACATATCAAATTGTGTTCAGCTGACTAAAATTCTTTTCCTTACTTTTAATAGAGTAATTTACATAAAAGTCACAAGATTTTTAATTGTTTAAAACTGGCAATATTAAGTTTTGAAAATTAAATACAAATACTTCTAAATCCTTGCATTTTCGTGAATGTTAAGCGAAACACCCTTTCAACATCCACACCACAAAACAATCACAGTTCTTCTGCTAGAAATATTTTTAGATAATAAAAACGCTTGTTATGAAAAAACATGATTGTTTTTTTTTTTTTTTTGTTCAGACAGGTTCAGTAATGCATTTAATAGCCCACTCACCAATAGGAGTATCATAAAAAAAAGAATAGACATCAGAAAGATAGACATACTTTGAAGGAAAAGAAATAAATGCTTACCTTTAGAATCTAATACAATAAACAACTCACTAATATCACGTTAAATTTTTATATATTAAAAAGCTCATATTTATATTAATGCCCATCATACATGAGCATTTAACATACCGAATTTGTTTAAAGTGAAGAAAAATCATTCCTTTTAAGTGACTTTTGAGTGAGTATTTTAAACAAAAAGTAACAAGAACTCGACTTTCTTTAAAAAAATAGCAATTTTTAAATAACTTTTAAACATAAAATAAGAATACTTCTGAATAGTTAAATTTCGGGACTCTGATACATATTGCTTTATATACACCACACTACAAATCAATCACAGTTGTTTTGCTAGAAATTGTTTTTTAGATAATAAATACACTGATTGCGATGAAACATGATTCTAGAGATATTTTTTGTGTTCAGAGAGGTTTGCAACGCCCACTCACCAGTGGGAGTATCACATAAAAAATAATAGAAATCAGAAATATATCTATACTTTGGAACAAAAAGAAATAAATGCCTATATTTAGGATCTAATATAATATAACTCAATGCCATCAAGTTAGTTTTTATATTTTAAGATCCCATATTTATTTTAAAAGAACATCTTACATGAACTTTTAACAAAAGAAATTTGATTCCATTGACCAAAAATCTTCCCCACACATTTAAATGAGTATTTTAGACAAAAAAAGCCACAAGAATTCCACTTTTTGAAAAAATTCTTGACTCTTAAGTTTTAATACTAAATTACGAAATCTTCTGAATGTTTAAATTCTCTTGAATGTGAACTGAATCGCTTTATCTACACCCACACTACAAAACAATCACATTTATTTTCCTGGAAATCTTTTTATATAATAAATACACTTCTTAAGATAAAAAATGATTCCAGATGTATTTTTGTGTTCAGAGAGGTTCAGTAAGGCATTTAATGGCCCACTCACCAGTGGGAGTATCATAAAAAAGAATAGAAGTTAAAAACCTAACCATACTTTGAACGAAAAGAAATAAATGCCTCTATGATAATATAATAAACAAACTCACATCGCGGTAGTCTTATTTTTGAACTTATATTTATTTTAATGAGCATCTTACAGGATCATTTAACATGCCGAATTTGATTCAATAAAGAAAAATCGTTCAATACTTTTAAAAGAGTATTTTACATAAAAAAAGTCACAAGAATTCAACTTTCTTAAAAAAAAAATAATTCTTTAATCTTAAGTTTTAAAGATAAATTACAAATACTTCTGAATATTTAAAGGTTTGGGTATTGGAAAAGTATTGCTTTATCTACAACCACACTACAAAACTCACAGTTGTTGTGCTAGAGATCTTTTATATAATAAATGTTCTTATTAAGATAAAACATGAATCGGGAGGTATTTTTTGTGTTCAGGGAGGGCAGTAATGCATTTAATGGCCCACTCACCAGTGGGAGTATCGAAAAAAAAAAAAAAGAATAGAAGTCAGAAACTTTACACGAAAAGAAATAAATGTCTACATTTAGTAAATAATATAATAAACAAACTCACTACCATCACGCTAGTCTTAATATTTTAAGATCTCATATTTATTTTAATGAGAATCTCACATGAGCATTTAACATAGCACATTTGATTTGATGAAAAATCATTCCCATTCTTTTAAGTGAGTATTTTAAATAAAAAAGTGGCAAGAATTTTACTTTTTTAAAAAAGTAACAATTCTTAAATCTTAAGTTTTAAAAATAAAATAGGATTATTCTAAATATTTAAATTTTCGTGAATGTCAAACGAATTACCCTATCTACACCCACACTACAAAACAATCCCAGTTGTTTTGCTAGACATCTTTTTTAGATAATAAATACACTTAAGACACACACTTACGATTACAGTTGCGAGAAAACATGATTATATTTTTTGTGTGTGTGTTCAGATAGGTGCAGTAACGCTTTTAATGACCAACACACCTGTGGGTGTACTATGAAAATGAATAAAAATTAAAAGCCCAACCTTATTTTGAAAGAAAAGAAATAAATGTCTATCTTTAGGATCTAATATAACAAACTCACTGCCTTCACGTTAGTTTTTATATTTTAAGGTCTCATATTTACTCCATGAGCATCTTACATGAGCATTTAACATAGCAAAATTTGATTCAGTGACTAATAATCCTCCCACACTTTTAAGTGAATATTTCAAAAAAAATACAAATAATTCTACTTTCTTGAAAAAATAATAATTCTTATATTTTAAGTTTTAAAAATAAATTACAAATACTTCTCCAATATTTAATTTTTCTTGAATGTGAAACAAATATCCTTTTCTCTGCACCTACGCTAAAAACAATCACAGTTGTTTTGCTGGAAATCTTTTAGACAATAAATCCACTTTTTACGATAAAACATGGTTCAAAAAAAAAAAATATTTTTTGTGTTCAGACAGGTTTAGCAACGCCCACTCACCAGTGGGAGCATGAAAAAAATGAATAGAAATCAGAAATCTAATCATACATTGAACGGAAAGAAATAAATGTCTACAATTAGGACCCTAGTATAATAAACAAATTCACTGCCATCACGTTAGTCTTTATATTTTAAGATCTCATTTTAATTTTAATGATCATCTTATATGAGTATTTAACATAGAAATTTGGTTCCAGTGACGAAAAGTTATTCCCGTAATTTAAATTGTGTATTTTATATAAGAAAGCCAGAGAATTCTTTTTTTTAAAGGGTAACAATTCTTAAAATTTAATAAAATACGAATACTTTTGAATCCTAAAATTTTTGTGAATGGGAAACAATTGCTTTATCTACACACCCACACTGCAAAACAATCACAGTTGTTTTGCTAGAAATGTTTTTATATAATAAATACACTTATTGCGATAAAACTGATCCCAGAGATATTTTTTGTGTTCAGAGAGGTTTAGTAATGCATTAAAAGAGGTTTAGCAACCCCACATAAGTGGAAGTACCATAAAAAAGAACAGAAATAAGAAACATAACCATACTTTGAACGAAAAGAAATAAATGCCTACCTATAGAATCTAATGTAATAAACAAACTATCTGCCAATTTTCTTTTATATTTTAAGTTCTCTTATTTACTTTAATGAGCATCTTACATGAGCCTTTAACACAGCAAATTTGGTTCCAATGATGAAAATTCATTCCCATACTTTTAAAAAGAGTATTTTACATAAAAAGTCACAAAATTCTCACCATTACCATTTCCACCATTATACCATTTTAAATACCAATACCATTTTTAAATGTTAAGTATAAAGAAGTAAATTACAAATACTTCTGAATATTGAAATTTTCATGAATGGGGAATGAATTGTTTATCTACACCCACACTACAAGACAACCACATTTGTTTTGCTGGAAATCGTTTTTAGATAATAAATACACATGTTGCGATAAAACATGATTTCAGAGATATTTTTGTGTTCAGAGATGTTTAGCAACGCCCACTCATCAGTGGGAGTATCAAAAAAAAAGAATAGAAGTTAGAAATCTAACCATACATTGAACGGAAAAGAAATAAATGTCTACAATTAGGACCTAGTATAATAAACAAATTCACTGCCATCCCGTTAGTCTTTATATTTTAAGACTTCATTTTTATTTTAATGATCATCTTATATGAGTATTCAACATAGAAATTTGGTTCCAGTGACGAAAAGCTATTCCGTAATTTAAATTGTGTATTTTATATAAGAAAGCCAGATGAATTCTACTTTTTTAAATGGTAGCAATTCTTAAAATTTAATAAAATACGAGGGATGGATATGGAGTATCAAAAAAGAATAGAAATTAGAAATCTGACCATACTTTCTACAAAAGAAATAAATACCTAAATTTAGGATCTAATATAATAATCAAACTCTTTGTCATCACGTTAGTCTTTTGTATTTTAAGATCTCACATTTATTTTAATGATCACCTTGCATGAGCATTTAACATAGAAAATTTGATTCGTACACGACAAATAATTCCTATACTTTTAAGTGAATATTTTACATAAAAAGTCACAATATTTCTACTTTCTTAAAAAATAATTCTTTAATCTTAAGTTTTAAAAATATATTACGAATACTTCTGAATATTTAAATGTTTGTGACTCTGAAACGAATTTCTTTTATCTACACCCACACTACAAGACAATCACAGCAACAATCACAACAACAATTGTTTTGTTGGAAATCGTTTTTAGATAACAAATACACTTATTGCGATCAAACATGATTTTAGAGATTTTTTTGTGTTCAGAGAGGTTTAGCAACGTTCACTCATGGTCCACTCAACGTCCAGTGGGAGTATCATAAAAAAGAATACAAATCAGAAATCTAACCATACTTTGTACGAAAAGAAATAAATGCCTACCTTTAGGATTTAATATAATAAACAAACTATCTACATCACTTTAATCTTTATATTTTAAGGTATCACATTTATTTTAATAAGTATCTTACAAGATGAGTATATAACATAGCAAATTTGATTCCAATGAAAAAACTCGTTCACATACTTTTGAGTGAATATTTTACATAAAAAAGTCACAATATTTCTATTTTCTTAAAAAATCAATTCTAAATCTTAAGTTTTAAAAATAAATTACGAATACTTCTGAATATTTAAGTTTTCATGAATGTGAAACAAATTGCTTTACCTACACCCACACTTCAAAACAATCACACTTGTTTTGCTAGATATCTTTTAGACAATAATATACACTTCTTAAGATAAAACATTATTCGAGAGGTATTTTTTGTGTTCAGTAATGCATTTAATGGCCACTCAACAGTGGGAGTATTATAAAAAATAAAAGAAATCATATAAATAACGTACTTTGGACGAAAAGAAATAAATGTTTACATTTAGGATCTAATATAATAAACAAACTATCTGCCATCACGTTAGTCTTTATATTTTAAGATCTCATATTTATTTTAATGACCATCTTACATGAACATTTAACATAGTGAAATTGATTCCAGTGACGAAAAATCATTCCTATACTTTAAGTGAGTATTTTATATAAAAGTGCCAAGAATTCAACCTTCTTAAAAAAAACATGTATTAAATCTTAAGTTTTAGAAATAAATTATGAATAATTCTGAATATTTAAATTTTCGTAAATGTGAAACGAATGCTCTATCTACACCCACACAACTAATCAATCACAGTTGCTTTGCTGGAAATCGTTTTAGGTAATAAATGCACTTCTTAAGATAAAAAATGATTCGATAGGTATTTTTTGTGTTCAGGGAGGGCAGTAATGCACTTAATGGCCCACTCACCAGTGAGAGTATCATAAAAAACAAATATATATCAGAAACATTAACATACTTTATACGAAAAGAAATAAATCGCTACATTTAGGATCTAATATAATAAACAATACCACTCTCATTACGTTAGTCTTTATATTTTAAGATCTCATATTTATTTTAATGAGCACCTTTATTTAACATAGCAAATTTGATTGCAGCGATGAAAAATCATTCATATACTTTTAAGTAAGTATTTTACATAAAAAGCCATAAGATGAATCTTATTTTGAATATATATTCGCATAATCTTTAAACTATCATTTTTAAATGTCTTATGTACATATTTACTCATTGAAACCAAACTTGCACTGAATATGCAAAATAACTTTAATTTTATTGCTCAATCTATGTAATATGATTCTTAAATGATTTTTCATAAAATTAAAAAAAAATGCCATATATACTTGAAAAAGTAATATACTATATATATATATTGACAAAAAATATACTTTTCTTGGAAAAGTGACTTTACTAGTTATTATAATTGCCTTTAGAAATATAATGTAAACCATAATATAAATGAATTAGTAACATACTACAAATAAAAAAGAATGTACATTTATTCAATATAAATATGTAATAATAGATTACTTATTTTAATTTACAATACAATACATAAACAATATTAGATACAATAAACTATTGATTAAAATAATAATTCATAATGTAATTCAAATTATAAATAACAGAATTGTAACATACTATAAAAATGTACCTTTAGTCAAACGACTTTTGCAAGAGAATAGAATTACTCATAGAAATCCAAAAAAGATTCATTACAACATTGCGATATTACTATAGCAACATTGATTATTACATTTTATAGATTATTACATTGCGATATTACTATAGCAATAAATACAGCAAACAATAATCGCGAACAAGACCATTCATAAGAATGAAGTTTTGTAACTGACAAATGTCATATCGTATTTATCATGATCGTTATAGTTTTAAGAAAAGAAATTTAAATAACAATATATTTCAAATGATTGCAACATGAACAGAACGTTTTCAAATAATGCTATGTGATTTATTAGATATAATATTATTCACCTCTTGAAAAATTTGAAACAACTTTAAGTCTAAACATATCGCACAAAAGTTTTCGTAAATGAATCAATATCCTGTCAAAGTCGGTTCCACACTAATTTTAATAGTAATGTAGAAACAATTTTAATACAAAACTTGACATATTAAATAAAAGCATTTGAAAAATTTGAATAAAGGAAATTTTAAAAATTTCTCAAGGATTCTGCTGGTTTTTTTTTTTGACATTAAGAAGATATTACAAAAGGCCATGTAGAATAAGGAATAAATTAAGATTGGAAAATATAATAAAGATGGAATCTCTTGGAATGTAGGAAGTTTTCATTAGAAAAGTAAATACAATTCCAAGATTATTTTTCATAAATTTCTAACAGAATTGTATGAATGTTATGGACGAGATGGAATCCAAAAATAGTTCAAAGAACTATGTTATCAGACAAGTATCATGGTAGAGTGGAAAGAAGGAATTCTTCATTAGGGTAAAAAATTGAAAAAGTTACGAATACGAAATACGAAAAATATATTAGCTGTTTTTTGTACGAATTCGTTTCTGAAAGTAAATGTATTATATTCAGAACGAGAGGTTGTGTTATATTTTGTAAAACGTCGAAAGAAGAGTTTCAAAAACAGAACTTATTTTCTTGGGTAAATATCGTGATTGATAAGTTATATTGCGGGGGTGTATGTCATTCGTTTTAAAAAAACATTCGAATATATTGATGACATTATAGATCTTAATTTATTATGTACATAGTTTCTAACGTACCAGAAAATTTTAACAAACTCATATATAAATTAATCTACATACTATACTATATTAAAGCATTAAAATTGTTTAATAAGCAATTAAATATTGTTCATTGAATTCGATACCACTTATTCGTATTTTTGTAAATAAAATTTCTTTCTTTATGTATTATTTCTTTCAAAATAATTTCTTTGAAATAATTAAAATTTATTTTCAAACAACCATTTTCATGTCAGTTTATTTCACATCAAAATATTTTTATTATTTGTTGTAACAACTTTTTTTTTTTATCTATTTGTTAAAATTTATGGTCTATGATAAAACGTTTTTAAGATTCAACATGCATAAACTACAACATAGAATAAATAGTTTTGAATATACAGATGATAAAATTATAACAAAATGCAGACGATAAAATTAAGACATAAAACAGACGATAAAACTATAACAAAAAAAACAGTCGATGAAACTATAACATATCCAAATGGACGAATAAAAAAACTATTATAAATAAATGTTGACATTGAGATATATACTACTACATTAAAATGTTTACAAAAGTGCAATTTACAAAATTATTTTAAGCAAATTTACTAAGAAATCGATTCATTTACAAAGAACAAACTTCGTTGAAAGAAATATGTATCGTATTATATTATTATATTTGCAGATTATGACAAAATTATATCATATGCCAGTGCTCAAGTATAAATTCTATCATAAAAGAGGATCAGCTTTGGCACATAATCCACTGGAAGTTTTTTATAACTTTTTTCATTGCCTATCAGTAAGGATAAATGCCCTCCTTCAAATAGCTTTATTTGATTAGGCTAAAGTGCCACGTGGTTCGTTAAATAGTTAGTGAAAACAAAATTATTTCCACTGGATAACACTCTTAATATAAACTATACCCATATTAAATAGAAAAGTTTTAGAGTTCGTTAACCTAAATTCTGAAATCATGTAGTTCCCTTTCTCAATCAACTTCAGAAGATATAGTATCCT
Organism: Caerostris extrusa; assembly: GCA_021605095.1. Taxonomy (NCBI): domain Eukaryota; kingdom Metazoa; phylum Arthropoda; class Arachnida; order Araneae; family Araneidae; genus Caerostris; species Caerostris extrusa. Next base: position 56,770 of record BPLR01005865.1, read on the forward strand.
ACCATTAATATTAGTTGTATTCTGTTTCATTAAATTCAGTAATATCAGCAAATTTGTCAATAATATCGTTAATATGGCAATGTTCTTTTATTAAATTAATCTAAATTTTTTCGGTTACTTATAATATGCGATATATATATATATATATATATATAATAAGCGAAATATATATATAATATGCGATTTTCTAAATGTATAGAAAAAAAATTTAACAATATATGTTTAGTAAAAAAATGTGAAAAAATATTGTTTGCAATCATGCTTCCTCCCTGCGCATTCACAAGAGCACCCCTTATCGCATTTAGTAGCCCTCGAGACTCTCACCCGAGAGAAAGTACTGCACAATCTGCGGTTCTGCTGGGAAACGTTTAGTTTACAGTTTATCAACCAGAGAGGTAATATATTTAACACAACCGTGTATATTAGATGGCCAACAGACTCTCATCCAGTAGTATATTTTGCGCATCCCGCGTGTACCTGAGCATCTGGTTTTCGGCTTAAAAGTGGAATCCTTCCAAGCATCTAATTTATGTCTGTAAATGTTAAATATTGTATGAATGTGTGTAAATAAAGCATGTGTTTTCCAACCTGTGACTCAAGTATTTGAACCCAACCACACCCAATTATGATACAGTTGCAAAGCTTGCACGCTACAAGCTTTTGCTTATGCTGTTAACTCATGCAATTTATTTAACTTAAATTTAACTCAAACTTCCGTGTATAGAATCAAATATATTTAAATTGCATAAACAAAAAAAAATTGTCAAATTAAAAAAACTGCTGGAAATATAGTAACCCTTCAAGCTAGAATGCAAGAAGGTTTTGTTCGAATCCAGTGGAGTTCACCATTGCTCTAGAAACGTGAAAATTGCTCCTGATTTTAGAAACAAGAAGTCTTTATGGTAATATACAAAGCATAAAATAACTTTTTACATCAACAGTCAGGTTGCCTGTCTCAAGCCTATATGTGATTTTCCGTATTACCCATAAATTTAATATAATTATCCCCAAAAGTCTTCTGGTAGGCAATTGCCATTCTTTTGACACTTATGTATCACTCGCCACATTTTATTTGTGGTACGCGCAAATGTGGAAAACGAAATATATCGATGCATAAATTTAACCATATATATATATATATAATCGGTGTGCTTGCAGTGGATTCCCTCCCATTTGGGCATCTATGGAAATGAAATTGCTGATCTGCTCGCTAGGAAAGGTTGCGAACTTCCCAAAGCTTCTTCTTCCAATCTGTTAGCTTCAGAGGTTCATCCCATGACTTTAACCAGAGTGAATACCACTTGAGGTCGCCACCAATTCATTCATGGTACGCCGCTAAATATCCTGGTATGTCCTCGCAGTGCTCCTGCCCTAGACCTGCTCAAACGGCTTTAGCCAGACTAAGGACTGGCCATACTAAAAGTTTGACCTTCAATGGAGACGAGAAGACATATATTCTTTGTCATTGTCCGGTCATCGCGTCTCTAATAGGCTACAATAATTTAGGAGTTAATATTGACATTTGTGGAGACACAGACTCTTCAGAAACTCTTCTGGAAATCGATGAATAGTTATTCAATCTATTCACTGGTTAATGAAAAATTAACATCATAATTTAAATAGATTGTATTGGTACCTCTGTGAGGCAACAGTTGAATGAGGGATGGACCGTTTACGATCTATTGATTTAACATGATCTACTGGACTTGGTTTAGGATTCTAAATCAAGGGGATAAGCAACAACAACAAATATATATATATATATATATATATATATATATATATATTCTCCTCTAATTTAAATTCTTCTGTGATAGATAAATTATTTTTATGGAGCTCTTCAAACGAGAGAGGAAGAAAAAAAAAAAAATGTTTTTTGTAAGCGAAAACATACAATTTTTTTTTTCCCATCAGAGTGAAAGTCGTCAACAGTTTGATCAGACATCTCCCTTTGGGGAATATGATCATGCATTAAAATTTGCTCCGTGGCATCAGAGAGGGAGGGCTTTCACCCATGCGGCAAAATCGTTTTTCAAAGGAGACGTGAATGCTAAACAGCTCGAGTGTCTGCATGGACAATCACTGTGAATCCCATAGGCTTAGCAAAAATATTTTGGTAGTAGTAAAAATATTTCAATTGTTTTTAGTCGTAAAACAATGAAAGTTAATTCATTTATCCATTTTTATATTTGGTTTGTCCTTTTTTAAACTGAATGTAAACATATTGTAAACAATCACTTTTTCAAATGTTGTTCATAAGTTTTTAATGGAGTTTTTCATGAAATATATGAATGCAATTTGTATTATGAATCCAATTGAAATATGAATGTATTAATAATACTAAGAATTTTAAATTATTCGTAAAACAATGAACCCTCGATGGCAAAAATATTGCTAAAAGTAATTCAAATGAAATGTATAATTAAAAGTTTTTTTTTTTAAATTTCTACAATGATTAAGTGATTAAAAATCGTAATTATTTTCATAAAGACGGATTTTTTACTCATCTGTTCGTTTGAATATGAATCCACAAAAAGATTTGGCCACGTATGCCATTTCAGTTACACGATAAAATTAATTAACATTAATTGTCATAGCTATATTATAAATTTAAACATTTTAATTTTTCTAAGAAAACATCAACCGATGGATTGATCACGATTTTTAAGTTATCTATAAATACAGTTATAAAAATCCTTTTTGAATTTTAAGTAATTTTTCATAATTATGTTAATTATTAATTTTTAATTTTAATAATATTGTTGTAAAATATTTCAATTGTTTTAGTCGTTAAACATGAAAATTAATTCATTTATGCATTTTCATATTTGGTTCGTCATTTTTAAACTGAATGTAAGCATAAAATTGTAAACAAAACTAGTTTTTAACTGATTCTTTTTTTAAGTTTTTAAATTCAGTTTATCATAACACATATTTCAATTTAAAAATGAATGCAATTTAAGTTATGCATCAGAAATACTAAGAATTTGAAATCATTTGAAAACCAATGAATCTTGGATGGTAAAATAAACTCATGTTTGTGAAAAATTGCAACCCCATGAAGAATTCACGCGAGTAAGCTGAAATTTTCAGGAAATGAAAATTAGAGCATGATATGCAAATGATTAGAATTTCAAATCCGTAGCACATGCGTATGCTGATCAGTGCCCTCTGAAAAGCGGATGGATCCGAATAAATAGACGTGTATGTTTATCTGCTAGTGGCAAACGCTAGCTCAATCGTTACTTATGCCTCTTCGACGAAAGAGAGCGAGATTTGAACAACTTACAGAGTTTGAACGGGGAGAATCATCGGCATTCGTGAAGCTGGATTGTCTTATCGTGCAGTATCCGCTCGTGTGCAGCGTAACAGCAGCACAGTGATGCGTCTTTGGAAGCAGTGGACGGACGAGTGTCGGACAACTCGGAAATCCGGGGAGTGGACCCCGAAATGTGACGTCAGCTCGCGATGATAGACACCTGGTCCACAGGGCGCTGACGGACCGTACAGCTTCCTCTAGATAATTGGCAGCACAGTGGTCAATAGTTACAGGTGTTTCATTGTGTGCTTCATCAATTCGTAGACGTCTGCTGCAGCGTGGACTGCGCGCCATGACTCCTTTATACAGGATCCCTCTCGCGCTAAACCATCGCCGCCTGCGGCTGCAATGGGCCGCTCAGCATAGAGACTGGCGTGCTGATTGGCAGCATGTCGTGTTTTCTGACGAAACCCGCTTTAATTTGTGGTACCATGATGGCCGCATTCGTGTCAAACGCTATGCCGGTGAACGCCACCTTCCGGAGTGCATTATCGAACGCCACAGTGAACGAACACCAGGAATTATGGTCTGGGGTGCCATAGTATATCATGGACGATCTCAATTGCTAAGAATTGTGGGCAATCTGAACAGCAACCGGTACATCAGTGAAGTTCTACAGCCCCAAGCTGTTTCCTTCCTTCAAAGCTTGCCAGGCGCTGTATCTCAGCAGGACAATGCCCGCCCTCATATCGCTAGGACTGTTCAATCCTTCTTTTGCAACGCGGCAGGTACAGCTTCTTCCTTGGCCTGCGTATTCCCCGGATATGTCGCCGATTGAACATGTGTGGGATTTCGTTGGTCGGCGTCTCGCTCGTGATCCTCGTCCTGTTGCTTCTGCAGACGAACTTTGGGTGCGCAGGCAAACAATATGGAATGCTCTTCCTCAGGCAGACATTCAAAATTTGTTCGACTCCATGCCACGTCGTGTAGCAGCACTTATTGCGGTGGCAGCACTTATTGCACTTATTGGTGGCTACTCAAAATACTGATTCCGATCTCTTGTTACTGTTTGTTGGCTTTGAACATTTAATCATTTATTTGTACCACTACCACTTAACTGTGTATTAAATTTCTTTCAATTATAACGATTCCTTCATGGTGTTGCAATTTTCACAAACATGAGTTTATTTAGACGAGCAATTCAAACGAAATGTAATATTGAAAGATTTTTTTTAAAAATTCTGCAATGATTAAATGATTAAGAAACCTAATTATTTTCATAAAGTCTGCATTTTACTCATATTTTCCTTTGCCTATGATTCCTTGAAACGATTTGACCTATAACAAAAGGGGTATTATTTCTGTGCTACAATAATTTAGGAGTTATTAGTGACATTTGAAGAGGTTCACAGGCTCTTCTGGAAGCCAATGAATAGCTATTCAAACTATTCATTGGTTAATGAAAAATTTATTTCATGATATAAATAGTAATAATAAATAAATTTACTAATTTAAATTGTTAATGAATATATTTCCTGAAAAGGAATATTTTCCTGATTCCTTGAAAAGGAATAGATTTATGAAAAAATGAATTCTTCTGAGAATGAATAATTTTCTGATTAATGAATAAATTTCCTGATTTCATTGGTTAATGAATAGATATCCTGATCCCTAGCGCAAAAAAATAAATAAATGAACCTTTAATGCAGTTCATTTTTCGCCAAAATCGTAGAATAGGACCGCTAAGATTTGGTGTCAAAAATTCTTTTTCATCACAGAGCACCAAGAAAACTATTGTTACTGTAAGTGAAGTGAATTGCAGACAGTACAAGAAATTCAGGGTTACTACATTTGGAGTCTTATCGCTTAGTTGGCGTCATTAAAAAGTCGGCAAATCCCAATAGCCCCTATTTTGTGATTTGGCCTGTTTTCGTTCTTCAGACGGAATCACTTTATTTAGGGATATATTGTTGTAACTTACTAGTTTTAGAGATATATTGTTTTTTTAATTATCCTCTTAACAATTGTAATTAAAAATATAATGAAAGTAAAAAAATAAAAAATAATCTTTGAATTATTAATATATATATATATATATATATATATATATTATGAATAACCTTCTTTCATTCACAAAGAGTCTAATTCTATTGAAGTACTTCTTTGAACAGAAGCACTTTATTTAGGGATATATTGCTGTAACCTGCTAATTTAAGAGATACATTTCATAATATTGTTTTTAAAATTATCCTCTTAACCGTTCTAATTAAAAATATAATGGAAATAAAAACAGATATTCCAACAATCCCACTGATAATTATAATTAAAAATTAAACGAAAATAAAAAAAAAAAAAAATCTTTGAATTCTTATTAGTATTTTTTATGCCTGCATTTAGTTACAAAGTGTCTAGTTCTATTTAGCTACAAGAGTCTAATTCTACAAATTTTACGTGAAATAGAACGGTGTTAAAGTTGCATATCTAGCCTTACTTGTCTGCGATCAATCTAAAGTGCAATGACTTCTTCACAATTATAATTAAAATATAATCAAAATAAAAAATAATTCTTGAATTCTTATTAGTATTTTTATAAATAACCTGTGTTTATTCACAAATAGTGTATTTCTATTGAGTTACAAGATATTTACTGAATTACAAAAAGTATATTTTACATGAAATAAAAGGGTGTTAAAGTTTTATATCTAGCGTTAGCTGTCGACGATCATTCTAAAGTGCAATGAATCTTCAAAGATCTACTAATTCTATCGAAGAGCAGGGTACATTTTACAAGAAAAAAAATAAAACTGTGTTATTCCTCTTAATATAGCTTATTATAATTGTGTTGTTGTGTTGTGTTTTTATTATAGCTTCGTTTTGAAATAAAATGTTGTTAAAGTTTTATATTTAGTTTTCTTTAACCGTCGAAGATCAATCGTAGGTTAATGGACCTTCAAAAGATCCGCTGCATAACAGATATTGCAACAATCGTCTTGACAATTCTAATTAAAAATATAATGAAAAAAAAAGAATAATCTTTGAGTTCTTATTATTAGTTTTTTTTATGAATAACCTGCACTGAGTTACAAAGAGATTAATCCTATTTAGCTTCAAGAGTCTAATTCTACAAAATACATTTTACATGAAATAGAACGGTGTTAAAGTTTTATATCCAGCGTTAGCTGTCGGCGATCAATCTAAAGTGCAATGAACCTTCAAAGATCCAGTGCCCCACAAATATTCCAACCCTCCCAACAGGGACCGGAACAAATCGAGCCAGAGATTCATTGCACTGGGGGTTGTATCTAACGATTCCTGGAAATCCTACACCAATCTCCAATGACAGTCTCTCTTCGTTATACCAATTTCGAGTAACCTTATAATAATGACAATTCGCTGAACAAGCTTGTTAAAACGGCTTTCTGTTCTCCTTTTTTCCTCCTTTTTAGATCTTTTCTTTGGTACAACTTTTACAACAAGTTCAGAGAAGAAGGATTTAGTTGCTGTTGACAGAAGGGTTCAGGGAATTCTGGATAAAAAATAAGAAGGGATTGGACAAAAATTATAAGAAGGCACTTTTTTTTTCCTCTCTTGATCTCAAAGAATTAAAAAAAAATAATAATAATGCGGTGTGTTTTTTAAGTATTGTTTCAAAATCTTTGCATTTTTAAGTATACTAGTATCTTTCTTAAAAGTTCAACTGAAAGTCTAACAATAAAAAGAGATACATTTCAATAATGTTATTTATTATAAATTTTTAATGCTATGCCTTTTCAATCATGTCATAAAATTAATTAACAATAATGGTCATATTTAATAAATAAATTAAAAATAAGTTATTATTATTGATGAATAAATAATTAATTACTATTAATATATAAATAATTAATTATTGTTAATATAAAAATAATTAAATATTATTAATAAATTAATATTTTTGTAAAAATATTTAAAATAATTGGCTGAGTCATCTAACCGATGGATGGTAAGACCGGTTTTAAATTATCTAAAAATATCTAGCTTTAGCTGTCGCCGATCAATCTAAAGTGCAATGAACCTTCAAAGATCCAGTGCCCAACAGATATTCTAACAATCCTCTTGACAATTATAATTAAATAAACATATAATGAAAATAAAAAATAATCTTTGAATTCTTATTTATATGTGTTTTTTTTTTTTTATAATTGGCCTGCGTTAGTTACAAACTGTCTAGTTCTATTTAGCTACAAGTCTAATTCAACAAATTTTACATGAAATAGAACGGTGTAAAAAAGTTTTACATCTAGCGTTAGCTGTCGCCGATCAATCTAAAGTGCAATGAACCTTCAAAGATCCAGTGTGACCAACAAATATTCCAACCTCCCAACAGGGGCCAGAACAAATCGAGCCAGAGATTCATTGCGCTGGGGGTTGTGGGGGTTGTATCTAACGAATCCCTGGAAATCCAACACCAATCTCCAATGACAGTCTCTCTTCGTTATAGCAATTTCGAGTAACCTTATAATAATGACAATTCGCTGAACAAGCTTGTTAAAGCGGCTTTCTGTTCTCCTCCTTTCTTCCTCCTTTTTTAGATCTTCTTTTCGGTCCCAACTTTTACTACAACTTCAGAGGAGAAGATTGAGTTGCTGTTGACAGAAGGATCCAGGGAATTCCGGATAAAAAATAAGAAAGGATTGGACACAAATTATAAGAAGGTACTTTTTTTCCCCTCTTGATCTCAAAGAATTTTTTAAAAAATAGTGCGGTGTATTTTTTAGTCATTGTTTCAAAATCTTTGCATTTTTTAACGTATATCTGTCACAAAAGTTCAAGAAAAAATTGTTAAATTGTATATTGTATATAGTTTTGTATATAGTTGAATTGTATATTAAATACAATTGTATATAGTTGGATTGTATATTGTAATTGAATTGATTATAGTTTAATTGTATATTGTAATTGAATTGCATGCAGTTGAACAGTTTACAGGAAAAGAATACTATTCAATAATATTATTTATCATGAATTTTTAATGCTATCTCTTTTACAATCATGTCATAACATTAATTAACTGTAATCGTCATATTTAATAAATAAATTTTTATTATTAATAAAAAATAATAACTATTAACAAATAAATAATTTTTTTCTAAAAGATATTTAAAATAATTGGTTAAGTCACCTAACCAATGTAATGTAAGATTTAATAAATAATTAAAAATTATTAATAAATAAATATTTTTTTCTAAAAATTTAATGAATAAATATTTTTTTCTAAACAAATATTTAAAATAATTGGTTGAATCATTTAATCAATGGAATGTAAGACAATTTAATAAATAATTAAATATTATTAATAAATAAATATTTTTTTCAGAAAAAAATATTTAAAATAATTGATTGAGTCAACCATTATTATTAATAAATAAATATTTTTTTAAATATTTAAAATAATTGGTTGAGTCATCTAACGATTGTAAGACCGGTTTTAAATTATCTAAAAATATCTAGCGTTAGCTGTCGCCGATCAATCAAAAGTGCAATGAACCTTCAAAGATCCACTGACCAACAAATATTCCAACCCTCCCAACAGGGGCCATAACAAATCGAGCCAGAGATTCTTTGCGCTGGGGGTTGTGGGGGGTTGCATCTAACGAATCCTGAAATCCTACACCAATCTCCAATGACAGTCTCTCTTCGTTATACCAATTTCGAGTAACCTTATAATAATGACAATTCGCTGAACAAGCTTGTTAAAGCGGCTTTCTGTTCTCCTTTCTTCTTCCTTTTTTAGATCTTCTTTTCTTTGGTCCAACTTTTACAACAAGTTCAGAGGAGAAGGTTTAGTTGCTGTTGACAGAAGGGTCCAGGGAATTCGGATAAAAAATAAGAAGGGATTGGACAAAAATTATAAGAAGGTACTTTTTTTCCTCTCTTGATCTCAAGAATTTTTAAAAAATAGAGGTGTATTTTCTAAGTATTGTTTCAAAATCTTTGCATTTTTTAACGTATATCTGTCACAAGAGTTAAAGAAGAAATAGTTGAATTGTATATTTTATATAGTTTTTGTATATAGTTGAATTGTATATAATTGAATTGTTTACAGAAAAAGAGATACAATTCAATAACATTATTATCATAAATTGTTAATGCTATGCCTTTTCAATCATATAAAATTTATTAATAGTAATAGTCATATCTAATAAATAGATTAAAAATAAGTTACTATTATTATTAATTAATAAATATTATTTTTCTAAAACTGAGTATTTAAAAAATTGGTTGAGTCATCTAACAATAAAATGTATGACGATTTTATGCATAATTAATTATTATATAATTAAATAATTTTTCTAAAAAATTAGCAAAATATTGGGATCTAACCGATGAAATGCAAGATGATTTTTAATTTATCTAAAAATGCAGCTGTATTTTTTTTGAACTTTAATTAATTTTAATGATTACGTTAATTGTTTACTTTAATAATAATGTTTTATTTTCTTATAATGAAACAATATTGCAATTTCCTTTAATTTAAATAAAATTTTAAACATTTCATTTTAAATACAGATATTTACTTAAACCTTTTAGCCACTTTAGAGCAGATTTTTTTTCATATGTTGGTTTACGAAATAAATTTCATAATTTAAATAGCTTACTGAAAAATTTCGGACATTTTAAGTTACTTCATTCCAAAAGAAGCTTAACTCCTTCCATGAGAACACACGGGGATCTCTTGCGCTTTCTCTAGATATTAGAGAGTTTTTGCAAACCGTATTTTGGACGTCCGTTAGATTTTCTCCCTACCGCGCATGCTCATAGGAAATTGCGCATGCGTATCTGTAATAATGTTTCCTGTGAGCATGCGCGCTAGGGAGAAAAAGCTAACGGACGTCCAAAATACGGTATAAAAAAAAGTCTCTAATATTAACGATCAAAATACGATAAGAAACAACATATAGTATAAAAAAACAACGTAGGTATATATATAATAAAAATATGTATATTAGTAAATAATATATTATATATTATTTTAAATTATATATTAGCATGGGTCAATTATTATAAAAATTAAAGTTTTATTCAGTTTAAATGGTTAATTCAGTGTTATTAATATTATGGATAAAAATGTAATACAAGCACAACTATTACATCTAAATAAACAAATATTAAGCCTTATATTATATATTTGATGAAAACCACCATATCTGTACTCCATTCAGCAAAAAATAAAATGTCCTGTCACACAAATCTTTTAACAACAAAAACTGAATAAATACGTGAAAATAAACATACACAGCCCTATTTACTCCACTGGTTCATATCACAATGCATAACCTATCTGCTCCACACACAGAAATAAAACTCTTTTATTTTTAATACAAAATTTACTACAAAAATGATCATTTCATTCCAATCAACCGAACAAGAAAAATCTGGAATGACGCCTCAGATAAAAATTTCAATCCAGCCAAATCCAATGACAAAAAATAAAAAAGGGGTGTCACTAAAGGGCCCCAAACTCACTGCCATGCATCCGAGATGTCTGCAAACGACATCAACTGGTCATTTTATTTGGACAGCACTGTCCATCTAAACCATCTGGATTTTCAAATGCCTGGAGTCAGTACAAAAATTCCAAAGTCGAACGATTCCCGTCAGAATTCGGATATTAATCACATCCGTGGTCACGTACGTGCATGCCTAATTCGAGTCACGTAGTTTAAATAGGCATTATACGTCACTGGCTACAAAGCTGCGACGACCAGGGACCAGCTTTGGATGTGAAGAATATGTAAAAAGACGTGGAATTCAATTTAGTCAGGGAACCTTGATAAAAGCGCTTACCCTCAGCGGAATGAATAGCCTGAACAATAAATTTTTTTCGCTTAACAGGAGCAAGTTTTTTTAAGTTTATTTTTACTCACATGCCACTTTTATTTTTGACTTTAAAAAAAGGCATAACTCTTCGAGTGAAAAATATACTAAATTTAATGTGATATTCTGGATAAAGTAACTAAACGTTGCGGGGTATAACGCTTACAATAGTAAAGAAAAAAACTATCGTTAATAATATTATTATGATTTAACATTTTTTATCTGTTAAAAATGTAACACAAGCACAACTATTACATCCAAATAAATAAATATCCTGCTTTATATTATAGATTTAAAATATTTCAGGGTTGTAAATTGTATGTATAAAAATCTGCAACACAAGTAGAACTCTTACATGAAAATAAACAAATATTCAGTTTTATAGTACAGATTTGAAGATATTTCAGAGTTATGAATTTTATGTAAGAATAATGTATTACAAGCACAACTTTTAAATCCAAATAACCAAATATTCAGAATTATATTATAGATTAGAATATATCTCTGAGTTATGTATAAAAATTTAAAAACAGCACACGTATTACATCCAAATATACAAATATTAAGCTTTATATTATAGATTTGATGAAAACCACCATATCTGGACTGCATCCAGCAAAAAATAAAATCTGTTACAAAAATCCTTTAACAAAAAAACTGAATTAATGCATAAAAATAAACATACAAAACACTATTTACTTCACTTTTTATATCACAATATATAACCTATCTGTTTTGACACACATAAATAAAACTATTTTTTTTACTACAAAATTTACTACAAAATGATCATTTCATTATATCCAACCGAATGTGAAAAATCTGGAATGACGCCTCAGATAAAAATTTCAATCCAGCCAAATCCAATGACAAAAAAATAAAGGGGTGTCACTAATGTGTCTTAAACTGACTGCCATGCATTCGAGATGCCTGCAAACGACATCAACTGGTCATTTTATTTGGACCGCACTGTCCATCAAACCATCTGGATTTTCAAATGCTTGGAGCTAGTCCAAAAATTCCAAAATCGAACGTTTTCCGTCAGAATCAAGTTATTAATCACATCTGTGGTCACGTACGTGCATGCCTAATTCGAGTCACGTAGTTTAAATAGGCATTATACGTCACTGGCTACAAAGCTACGACGACCAGGGACCAGCTTTGGATGTGAAGAATATGTAAAAAGACGCGAAATTCAATTTAGTCAGGGTACCTTGATGATAAAAGCGTGTACCCTCAGCGGAATGAATAGCCTGAGCAATAAATTTTTCGCTTAACAGGAGCAGTTTTTTTAAACTTATTTTTTACTCCCATGCAGCTTTATTTTTGACTTTAAAAAGCTTAACTCGTCGAGGAAAAAATATAGTAAATTTTTCAGTTTAATGTGATATTCTGGATAAAGTAGCACGGCAAATAGTAAACGTTGTGGCATATATAGCCTATAATTTTAAATATTAAAACTGAAATTATGATTTAACATTTATTTATATTAAGGTTTTGATATTAAATATGTTGGACTTCAAAACAACACCTACCTCATACAGGAAAAATATGGTAAATTTTTCAGTTTAATGTGATATTCAGTATATAGTAGCTAAACATTGCTTTATATCGCTAATAATTATAAAGAAAAAAATATGTTTATTAATATGATTATGATTTAACATTTGTTATGTTTAAAAAATGTAATATAAGCACAACTATTACATTAAAATAAACAAATATTCAGTTTTATATTAGTGTCTTAAAATATTTCAGAGTTAAGTGTAAAAATATAATGCCAGCGCTACTATTATGTCCAAATAAACAAATATTAATCTTTATATTATGGATTTGAAGACATCTCAGAGTTATGATTTTTATGTTTAACGAATTGAATACATGCCCGACTATTACATCCAAATAAACAAATATTCAGTTTTATATTATAAATTTGTAGACCTTTCAGCGTTATGATTTTTATGTATAAAAATTGTAATACAAGCATATTTATTATATCCAAATAAACATATATTAACCGCTTTATTGCAGATTTGAAGAAACCCAACACCCATATCTGGACTGCATCCAACAAAAATAAAATGTTCTGTCACACAAATCCTTTAATAACTAAAACTGAATGAACATCTGAAAATAAACATGCACAGCCCTATTTACTCCACTGTTTCATATCAAAATGCATAACCCATGTTCTTGACACACAAAACGAAAACTCTTTTTACTACCAAAATGATCATTTCATCACAACCACAAAGGGCAACCAACCGAATACGAAAAATCTGGAATGACGCCTCAGATAAAAATTTCAATCAAACCAAATCCAATGACAAAAAATAAAAACGGGGTGTCACTATAGGGTCCCAAACTCACTGCCATGCATTCGAAATGTCTGCAAACGACATCAACTGGTCGTTTTATTTGGACCGCAGTGTCCATCCAATCCATCTGGATTTTCAAATGCTTGGAGTCAGTCCAAAAATTCCAAAATCGAACGACTCCCGTCAGAATCCGGATATTAATCACATCCGTGGTCACGTCCGTGCATGCCTAATTCGAGTCACGTAGTTTAAATGGGCATTATACGTCACTGGCTACAAAGCTGCGACGACCAGAGACCAGCTTTGGATGTGAGGAATATGTAAAAAAGACGTGGAAATCAATTTAGTCATTGAATCTTGATAAAAGCGCATACCCTCAGCGGAATGAATAGCCTGAGCAATAAATTTTTTCGCTTAACAGGAGAAGTTTTTAAACTTATTTTTTACTCGCAGGCCGCTTTTATTTTGTACTTTAAAAAAAAAGGCATAACTCAACGAGTGAAAAATATGGTAAATTTTTCAGTTTAATATGATATTCTGGATAAAATGGCTGAACTTTGCGTGGTATATTGTTTATAATTTAAAAAATAAACTGTGTTTAATAATATGTTTATGATTTAACCTTTTTTTGTGTAATGAAGTAATACAGTAATACTCAACTATTACTTCCAAATAATAAAATATTCTGCTTTATATTACATATTTTAAATATTTCAGAGGTAAGTATAAAAAATGTAATACAAGCATAACTATTGCATCCAAATAAACAAATATCCAGATTTATATTATAGAGTTGAAGACATTTTAGAGTTATGGACTGTATATATGTCTGACTGTATGTATGTATAAAAACCTGTAATAGAAGCAAAATTATTACATGTGCTCGATAGCTTGGTCACACACACAAATAAACTCAAATAATAAACACATGAAGCTGACTGTATAAATTAATCTCCTTTATTTAGGCAGTCATCACACTCGAGGATGAACTGACCACACAACCTCTCTCTGGGGTTACACTTATTGAATTCATTTATTTAGGCAGCCATCACACTCGAGGATGGACTAGCCACACGACCTTTCTCTTTGGTCACAGTTGTTCAACTCGCCTTTCTTACATTCCTTTCTCTTTCGTCATCTCACCCCCTTCCAGACACCCCCACAGACAGGATGTTTACTGGACATAGGGCGTTGACTTCCCTATGCACGGGGACCTGGGTTTCGACGCAACATAACATGCAAATAAACAAATATTCAGCTTTGTATTATATGTATATTCGAAGAAATTTTCAAAATTGCGTGTAATTGTTTATTTGGATGTAATACTTGTGCTTGCGTTACAGTACGTATAAAAAACTATAACACTAGCACAAATATTACATCCTAATAAACAAATATTAAGTTTTATAATATAGATTTGAAGAAACCCAAATAATCCTATCTTTACTGTATCCAGCAAAAATAAAATGTCATGCCACATAAATCTTTTAACAAAAAAAAACTGAATTAATACATAAAAATAAACATAAACAACACTATTTACTGCACTTTTTACATCACAATACATAACCTATTTGCTTGACACACAAAAATAAAACTCTTTTTTTACTACAAAATTTACTACAAAAATGATAATTTCATTCAATCCAACCGAACAACAAAAATTTGGAATGACGCCTCAGATAAAAATTTCAATCCAGCCAAATCCAACGACAAAAAAAAAAAAAGGGTGTCGCTAATGTGTCCAGAACTCACCGCCATGCATTCGAAATGTCTTCGAACGGCATCAACTGGTCATTTTATTTGGACCGCACTGTCCATCCAAGACATCTGGATTTTCAAATGTCTGAAGTCTGTCCAAAAATTCCAAAATCGAATGATTCCCGGATAGGATATTAACGATTCCCGGATAGGAATCAGGATATTAATCACATCTGTGATCACGTACGTGCATGCCTAATTCGAGTCACGTAGTTTAAAGAGGCATTATACGTCACTGGCTACAAAACTCTGACGACCAGGGACCAGCTTTGGATGTGAAGAATATGTAAAAAGACGTGGAAATCAATTTAGTCAGGGAACCTTGATAAAAGCGCATACCCTCAGCGGAATGAATAGCCTGAGCAATTAATTTTTCTCTCAACAGGGCTAGAAGCTTCCAGGAGTTTTTTAACTTATTTTTTACTCGGATGCAGCTCTTATTTATTCTTAAGGTCTAACTCATAGAGTGAAAAATACCATTTTTTAAATCATTTTCAAATTTACCATTTTTTGTATTAAATATTTTTGACATTTAAAAAAGGCCTAACTCATCGCGTGGAAAATATATTTTTATATGATGATTTGTACAAAAATAAATATGTTTCATACAAAACATTTTTCAGTCTAATGTGATATTCTGGATAAAGTAAATAAATGTTGTGTTGTATATCACTTATGATTTTAAAGATAAAAACTATGCTTAATATTATTATTATGATTTAACATTTTTTTTTATGTGTAAAAATTGAAATATAGGCACATCTATTTTATAAAAATAAACAATTATTCAGCTTCATATTATAGATTTAAAATGTTTCAGTGTTAAGTATAAAAAATGTATCACAACCACAACTATTACGTCCAAATCAACAACTATTAAGCTTTATATTATATATTTGAATCGATTTCAGCGTTATGAATTTCATGTATAAAAAATATAATTCAAGCATAACTAGTACATCAAAATAAACACATATTCAGCTTTTATATCATAGATTTGGTAACATTTCAGAGTTATAGATTGTATGCATAAAAAATACAAGCACAACTATTACATCCAAATACACAAATATTCAGCTTTATATTACAGATTTGAAGATATTTCAAAATTATGTTTTTATTTGTAAATAAATGTAACACAAGAACAATTATATTTGACAATAAACCAATATTAAGCTTTATATCATTTGAAGACACCCAAAAACCCATATCTGGACAGCACCCAGTGAAAATAAAATGTCATGCCACACAAATCCTTTAACAACAAAAACTCAATAGATATCTGAAAATAAACATACACAGCCCTATTTACTCCACTGCTCCACATCACAATGCAAGACCCAATCTGCTTGACACAAAAGAAATAAAAATCTTTTTTTACCACAAAATTTACTACAAAAATGATCATTTCATTACAACCAACCGAATACGAAAAATTTGGAATGAAGCCTAAGATAAAAATTTCAATAAAGCCAAATCCGATGACAAAAATAAAAAAAAGGGTGTTACTAATATGTCCCAAACTCACTGCCATCCATTCGAAATGTCTGCAAACGACCTCAACTGGTCATTTTATTTGGACCGCACTGTCCATCCAAAACATCTGGATTTCCAAAGGCCTGGAGTCAGTCCAAAAATTCCAAAATCGAACGATTCCCGTCAGAATCACGATATTAATCCCATCTGTGGTCACGCACGTGCATACCTAATTCGAGTCACGTTTAAATGGGCATTATACGTCACTGGCTACAAAGCTACGACGACCAGGGACCAGCTTTGAATGTGAAGAATATGTAAAAAGACGCGAAATTCAATTTAGTCAGGGAACCTTAATTAAAAGCGCATACCCTCAGCGGAATGAATTGCCGGAGCAATAAATTTTTCGCTTAACAGGAGCAATTTTTTAACTTATTTTTTACTCACATGCCACTTTTATTTTTGACTTTAAAAAAAAGGCATAACTCTTCAGTGAGAAATATAGTAACTTTTTTCATTTTAATGTGATATTCTGGATAAAGTAACTAAACGTTGCGGGGTATAACGCTTATAATTTTAAAGAAAAACTATCTTTAATAATATTATTATGATTTAACATTTTTATCTGTTAAAAATGTAATGCAAGCACAACTATTACATCCAAATAAATAAATCTCTTGCTTTATATTATAGATTTAAAATATTTCAGCGTTGTAAATTGTATGTATAAAAATCTGCAACACAAGCAGAACTATTACATGAAAATAAACAAATATTCAGTTTTATAGTACAGATTTGAAGATATTTCAGAGCTATGACTTTTATGTAAGAATAATGTATTACAAGCACAACTTTTAAATCCAACTAATCAAATATTCAGATTTATATTATAGATTAGAAGATATCTCTGAGTTATGTATAAAAATTTAAAAACAGCACACGTATTACATTCAAATATACCAATATTAAGCTTTATATTATAGATTTGATGAAAACAACCATATCTGGACTGCATCCAGCAAAAATAAAATCTCTCACAAAATCCTTTAACAACAAAAACTGAATAGATATCTGAAAATAAGCATAAACAACCCTATTTACTGTGCTGTTTCATATCACAATGCGTAACCTGTCTGCTTGGCACACAGAAATAAATCTCTTTTCTTTTTCACCACAAAAATGATCATTTCATCCCAACCAACCGAATGCGAAAAATCTGGAATGACGCCTCAGATAAAAATTTCAATCCAGCCCAAATCCAATGACAAAAAATAAAAAATGGCGTCACTAAAGGGTCTCAAACTCACTGCCATGCATTCGAGATGTCTTCAAACGACATCAACTGGTCATTTTATTTGAACCGCACTGTCCATCCAAACCATCTGGATTTTCAAATGTCTGGAGTCAGTCCAAAAATTCCAAAATCGAACGACTCCCGTCAGAATCCGGATATTAATCACATCCGTGGTCACGTACGTGCATGCCTAATTCGAGTCACGTAGTTTAAATGGGCATTATACTTCACTGGCTACAAAGCTGCGACGACCAGAGACCAGCTTTGGATGTGAAGAATATGTAAAAAGACGTGGAAATCAATTTAGTCAGGGAACCTTGATAAAAGCGCATACCCTCAGCGGAATGAATAGCCTGAGCAGTAAAGTTTTTGCTTAACAGGAGCAGTTTTTTAAACCTATTTTTTACTCCCATGCAGCTTTTATTTTTGACTTTAAAAAGCTTAACTCGTCGAGGGAAAAATATAGTAAATTTTTTCAGTTTAATGTGATATTCTGGATAAAGTAGCACGGCAAATAGTAAACGTTGTGGCATATATAGCCTATAATTTTAAATATTAAAACTGAAATTATGATTTAACATTTATTTATATTAAGGTTTTGATATTAAATATGTTTGACTTCAAAACAACACCTACCTCATACAGGGAAAAATATGGTAAATTTTTCAGTTTAATGTGATATTCTGTATAAAGTAGCTAAACGTTGCTTTATATCGCTAATAATTATAAAGAAAAAAATATGTTTATTAATATGATTATGATTTAACATTTGTTATGTTTAAAAAAAGTAATACAAAGCACAACTATTACATCCAAATAAATAAATATTCAGTTTTATATTATTGTTTTAAAATATTTCAGAGTTAAGTATAAAAAATGTAATACCAGCGCGAATATTACGTCCAAATAAACAATTATTAATCTTTATATTATGGATTTGAAGACATCTCAGAGCTATGATTTTTATGTATAACAAATTGAATATATGCCCGACTATTACATCCAAATAAACAAATATTCAGTTTTATATTATAAATTCGTAGACATTTCAGCATTATGAGTTTTATGTATAAAAATTGTAATACAAGTATATTTATTATATCCAAATAAACAAATATTAACCGTTATATTGCAGATTTGAAGAAACCCAAACACCCATATCTGGACTGCATCCAACAAAAATAAAATGTTCTGTCACACAAATCCTTTAATAACAAAAACTGAATGAACATATGAAAATAAACATGCACAGACCTATTTACTCCACTGTTTCATATCAAAATGCATAACCCATGTGCTTGACACACAAAACGAAAACTCTTTTTTACTACCAAAATGATCATTTCTTCACAACCACAAAGGGCAACCAACCGAATACGAAAAATTTGAAATGGCGCCTCTGATATAAATTTCAATCCAGCCAAATCAATAACAAAAAATAAAACGGAGTGTCACTAATGTGCCCCAAACTCACTGTCATGCATTCGCGATGTCTGCAAACGACATCAACTGGTCATTTTATTTGGATCCCACTGTCCATCCAAACCATCTGGATTTTCAAATGCATGTAGTCAGTCCAAAAATTCCAAAATCGAACGATTCCCGACAGAATCGGATATTAATCACATGTCCGTGGTCACGTACGTGCATGCCTAATTCGAGTCACGTAGTTTAAATGGGCATTATACGTCACTGGCTACAAAGCTACGACGACCAGGGACAATCTTTGGATGTGAAGAATATGTAAAAAGACGAGAAATTCAATTTAGTCAGGGAAACCTTGATAAAAGCTTGTACCCTCAGCGGAATGAACAGTCTGAGCAATACATTTTTTTCGTTTAACAGGAGCAGTTTTTTTTAACTTATTTTTTACTCCCATGCAGCTTTTATTTTTGACTTTAGAAAAGCTTAACTCGTTGAGGGAAAAATATAGTACACTTTTCAGTTTAATGTGATATTCTGGATAAAGTAGCAAAACGTTGCAGGGTATATCTCTTATAATTTTAAAGAAAAAAACTGCTTAACATATGATTATAATTCAATATTTTATATGTAGGAAATATGTAATAGAAGCATAAATATTACATCCAAATAAACAAATAAACAGCTTTATATTATAGATTCGAAAATATCATATAGTTCTGTATTAAAAATGTAATACATCAAAATAAACAAATATTAATCTTTATATTATAGATTTAAAGGTATTTCAGCGTTACGATTATTATATTTAAATATGTAATACAAGCAAAATTATTACACCCATACAAACAAATAATCAGCATTATATTATAGATTTAAAATATTTATGAATTAAGTGTAGAAAATGTAATACAAGCACAACTATTACGACCAAATAAAAAATATATTCAGCTTTATATAGATTTAATATATTAGAGTTAACTATAAAAATGTAATACAAGCACAAATACATCCAAATAAACAAATATAGAGCTGTATATTATAGATTTAAAATATTACAGAGTTAATAAAAAAAGGTAATACAAGCATAATTATTATATCTAAATAAACAAATATTAAGCTTTATGTTATAGATTTGAACTAATCAAAATAACCCTATGTGGACTGTATCCAGCAAAAATAAAATGTCCTTGAACATTTAAATCAACATTGGAGAAATTACACAAATCCTTGAACAACAAAAAAGAATAGATATATGAAAATAAACATGCATAACCTATTTACTTCACTGTTTCATATCACAATGAATAATCAATCTGCTTGACACACACAAAAATAGAACTCTTTTTTTACCACAAAATTTATTACAAAAATGATCATTTCATTCCAACCAACCGAATACGAAAATGGAATACGGAATGACGCGTCAGATAAAAATTTCAATCCAGCCAAATCCAATGAAAAAAATATAAAAATAAAAAAGGGTGTCACTAATGTCCCAAACTCACTGCCATGCAATCGATATGTCTTCAAATGACATCAACTGGTCATTTTATTTGGACTGCATTGCCCATCCAAACCATCTGGATTTTCAAATGCCTGGAGCATTCCAAAAATTCCAAAATCGAACGATTCCCGTCAGAATCCGGATATTAATCACATGTGTGGTCACGTACGTGCATGCCTAATTCGAGTCACGTAGTTTAAATGGGCATTATACGTCACTGGCTACAAAGCTGACGACCAGAGACCAGCTTTGGATGTGAAGAATATGTAAAAAGATGTGAAATTCAATTTAGTCAGGGAACCTTGATAAAAGCGCATACCCTTCAGCTGAATGAATAGCCTGAGCTATAAATTTTTCGCTTAACAGGAGCAGTTTTTAACTTATTTTTTACTCCCATGCAGTTTTATTTTTGACTTTAAAAAAGGTTTAACTCATCGAGGGAAAAATATGGTAAATTTTCAGTTTAACGTGATAATCTGGATAAAATAGCTACACGTTGCCGTGTATATCGTTTATTATTTTAAAGAAAAACTATGTTTAACAATATTATTATGATTTAACATTATTTATGTGTAAAAACTGCAATACAAACACAACCATTACATCCAAATAAACAAATATTAAGCTTTATATTATAGAATTGATAACATTACAGCTTTATGATTTTTATGTATAAAAATGTAATACAAGCACAACTATTATATCCAAACAAATGTATATTCAACTGTATATTATAAATCTGAAGACTTCAGAGTTATTGATCGTAAGAATAAAAAAAAATTTAATACAAGCACAACTACTACATCTAAATAAACAAATATTCAGCATTATATTATAGAATTGAAGACATTTCATCGTTATATCCAGATAAATATATATTCAGATGTATATTACAGTTTAGTAGACTTCATAGTTATGACTTTTATGTATAAAAAATATCATACAAGCACAACTATTACATCCAAATAAACGAATAGTCTGCTTTATATTATAGATTTGAAAACATTTCAGCGTTATATCCAAATAAATATATATTCAGCTGTATATTATAGAGTTGTAGACTTCATAGTTATGATTTTTATGTATAAAAATTCATACAAGCACAACTATTACATCCAAATAAACGAATAGTCTGCTTTATATTAAGATTTGAAAACATTTCAGCGTTATATCCAAATAAATATATATCATTCCAGCTTATATTATAGATTTGTAGACTTCATAGTTATGATTTTTATGTATAAAAAATTCATACAAGCACAATATTACTTTAAATAAACAGATATTAGCTTTACATTATAGATTTGAAGAAACCCAAAAACCCGTATCTAGACAGTATCCAGCAAAAATAAAATGACTTGTCACAAAAATCCTTTAACAACAAAAACACAATAGATATGCGAAAATAAACATATACAGTCCTATTTATTCAATGTTTCTCATCACAATGCATAACCTATCTGTTTGACACACAGAAATAAAACTTTTTTTGTTACCACAAAATTTACTGCAAAAACGATTATTTCGTTCGAACCAACCGAATACGAAAAATTTGCTATGAAGCCTCAGATAAAAACTTTCAATCCAGCCAAAATCCAATGACAAAAAAATAAAAAGGGGTGTCACTAATGAGTCCCAAACTCACTGCCATGCATTCGAGATGTCTTCAAACGACATCAACTGGTCATTTATTTGGACCCCACTGTCCATCTAAACCATCTGGATTTTCAAATGCCTGGAGTCTGTCCAAAAATTCCAAAATCGAACGACTCCCGTCAGAATCCGGATATTAATCACATCCGTGGTCACGTCCGTGCATGCCTAATTCGAGTCACGTAGTTTAAATGGGCATTATACGTCACTGGCTACAAAGCTACGACGACCAGGGACCAGCTTTGGATGTGAAGAATATGTAAAAAGGCGTGAAATTCAATTTATTCAGGGAACCTTGATAAAAGCGCATACCCTCAGCGGAATGAATAGCTTGGGCAATAAATTTTTCGTTTAAGAGGAGCAGTTTCATAACTTATTTTTACTCGCATGCCACTTTCATTTTTGACTTTAAAAAAGGCCTAACTCATCGAGTGAACCATATGGTACGTTTTCAGTTTAATGCGATATTCTGGACATATATCATATACTTATAATTTTAAAGATAAAAATTACGCTTAATAATATGACATTTTGACTAAACATTCCTTATATTAAATATTTATGACTTAAAAAAAGGGCCTAACCCTAGTAAAAATACGGTATACTTTCTTTTAATGCGATATTCTAGATAAAGTATCAAGACAAATGCGAAACGCTGCGGGATATATCGCTTATAATTTGAAAGAAGAAAACTACGTTTAATAATACGAAATTATGATTTAACATTTTCATATTAAATTTTTTATATTATATATTTTTGACTTTAAAAGGCCTAAGTCTTTAGTGAAAAATATGGAAAATTTTCAGTTTAATGCGACATTCTCCAAATTAGCATAGTAATTAAAGCAAGCATTAATAATGAAAGTTGCCTGATTTATCGATTTATAAAGATATATATTGTTAAAAAAAATTTAATACATGCACATAGTATAATGCAACATGCAATTACATCCAAATACACTATTCAGCTTCATATTATAGATTTGATGACATTTCCGTGTTATGGCTTTTATGTGTAAGAAACGTATTACAAGCACATAATACGATGCAACGTGCAATTACATCCAAATAGACTATTCAGCTTCATATTATAGATTTGAAGACATTTCCGTGTTATGATTTTTATGTGTAAAAAGGTAATACAAGCACATAATACAATGCAACATGCAATTACGTCCAAACTAGTCTATTCAGCTTCATTTATAGATTTGAAGACGTTTCCGTGTTATGGTTTTTTATGTAAAAAACGTTACACAAACAATGTAATAAAGCACATAATACAATGCAACATGCAATTACGTCCAAACTAGTCTATTCAGCTTCATTTTATAGATTTGAAGACGTTTCCGTGTTATGGTTTTTGTGTGTATTAAAAACGTTACACAAGCACAATGTAATAAAAGACACGTGTTATGATTTTTATAAAAATGTAATACAATGCAACATGCAATTACATCCAAATAGACTATTCAGCTTCATATTATAGATTTGAAGACATTTCCGTGTTATGATTTTTATGTGTAAAAATATAATACAAGCACATAATAAATACAACATGCAATTACATCCAAATAGACTATTCAGCTTCATATTATAGATTTGAAGACGTTTCCGTGTTATAATTTTTATGCGTAAAAATGTAATACAAGCACATAATACAATGCAACATGCAATTACATCCAAATAGACTATTCAGCTTCATATTATAGATTTGAAGACATTTCCGTGTTATGATTTTTATGTGTAAAAAACTTTACACAACACAAGTAATACAAGCACATAATACAATGCAGCATGCAATTACATTCAAATAGACTATTCAGCTTTATAGTATTATAGATTTAAAGACATTTCAGGATTATGATATTTGAAGACATTTCAGGATTATCCTATGTATAAAAACTGCAATACAAGCACTACTATTACATCCGAAAAAAAAAAAATCTAAAAAAGGGCCTAACTAAATGAGTGAAAAATAGGGTAAATTTTTCAGTTTAATGTGATATTCTGGATATAGTAACTAAACGTTGCGGGGAATATCGCTTGTAATTTTAAAGAATAAAACTATGTTTAATAATAGGATTATGATTTAACATTTTTTACGTGTAAAAAAAAAGTAATACAAGCAAAACAATTATATCCAAATAAACAAATATTCAGCTTTATATTATAAATGTTAAATATTTTAGAGTTTTTTTCAATGTGTAATACAAGCACAACTATTACGTTCAAATAAACAAATATTAAACTTAATAGCATAGATTTGAAGACATTTCAGCTCTATGATTTTTATGTATAACAAATTGAATACAAACGCAACTATTATATTCAAATAAATATATATTCAGCTGTATATTATATATTTGAAGACATTTCTGAGTTTCGGATTTTATGTTTACAAAAATGTAATACAAGCACAAGTATTATATTCAAATAAAAAATATATATTCAGGTGTATATTATAGATTTGAAGACATTTCAGCGTTATAGTTTTTATGCTTAAAAAATTATAATAGAAGCGCAACTATTACATTCAAATAAACCAATATTAAGATTTATATTATTAAGTAACCCAAATAACCCTATCTGTACTGTATCCAGCAAAAATAAAATGTCCTGTCACAAAAATCCTTTAGCAACAAAAACTGAATAGATATACGAAAATAAACATACATAGCCCTATTTACTCCAGTGTTTTTATCACAATGCATAACATATCTGCTTGACACATTAGAAAAAAAAACAATATATTTTTACAACCAAAATGATCATTTCATCTAGACCACAAAGTGCAACGAACCGAATACGAAAAATTTGGATTAACGCCTCAGATAAAACTTTCAATTCAACCAAATCCAATGAAGAAAAAAATAAAAAGGGGTGTCACTAATGTGTCCCAAACTGACTGCCATGCATTCGAGATGTCTGCAAACGACATCAACTGGTCATTTCTTTGGACCGCACTGTCCATCCAAACCATTTGGAATTTCAATGCCTGGAGCCCGTCCAAAAATTCCAAAATCGAACGATTCCCGTCAGAATCGGATATTAATCACATCCGTGGTCACGTACGTGCATGCCTAATTCGAGTCACGTAGTTTAAATGGGCATTATACGTCAGTGGCTACAAAGCTACGACGACCAGGGACCAGCTTGGGATGTGAGGAATATGTAAAAAGACGCGAAATTCAATTTAGTCAGGGAACCTTGATAAAAGCGCATACCCTCAGCGGAATGAATAGCCTGGGCAATAAATTTTTCGCTTAACAGGAGCAATTTTTTAACTTATTTTTTTACTCGCATGCAGCATTTATTTTTGACTTTAAAAAACGGAACTCAAAGTGAAAAATATGTTAAATTTTTCAATTTAATGTGATATTCTGGATAAAGTAAGTAAACGTTGTGGGGTATATCGCTTATAATTTCAAATTAAAAAACTAATTTAGCATTAAATTACATTATAATTTAGCATTTTTAAAGTGTAAAAAAAATTAATACAAGCACAACCCTTTCGTCCAAATAAACAAATATTCAGCATTATATTATAGATTTAAAATATGTCAGCGTTATTATTTTTTTATGTATAAAAATGCAATAAATAAACTTTACAAAATTATTACATTCAAATAAACAAATATTCAGCTTTACATTATAGATTTCAATGCATTTCAGAGTTAGGTATAAAAAATCATTAATGCAAGCACAGCTATTACATCCGAATAAACAAATATTAAACTTTATATTATAGATTTCATGAATATCAACATATCTGGATTACATCCAGCAAAAATAAAATGTCCTGTCACACAAATCCTTTAACAACAAAAACTGAAGAGATATCTGAAAATAAATATGCATGGCCCTATTTACTTCACTGTTTCATTTCACATTGCATAACCTATCTATTTGACACAAAGAAATAAAACTCCTTTATTACCAGAAAATTTATTACAAAAATGATCATTTCATTTCAACTAACCGAATACAAAAAAATTTGGAATGATGCATCTAATAAAAATTTCAATCCAGCCAAATCCAATAACAAAAAAAAAAAAAAGGTGTCACTAATGTGTCCAGAACTCACCGCCATGCATTCGAAATGTCTTCAAACGACATCAACTGGTCATTTTATTTGGACCGCACTGTCCATCAAACCATCTGTAATCGAATGCCTGGAGTCGGTCCAAAAATTCCAAAATCGAACGATTCCCGTCAGAATCCGGATATTAATCACGTCCGTGGTCACGTACGTGCATGCCTAATTCGAGTCACGTAGTTTAAATGGGCATTATACGTCACTGGCTACAAAAACGACGACCAGAGACCAGCTTTGGATGTGAGGAATATGTAAAAGACGTGGAATTTAATTTAGTCAGGGAGCCTTGATAATAGCGCATACCCTCAACGGAATGAATAGCCTGAGCAATAAATTTTTCGCTTAACAAAAAAAAAGGAGAAAGTTTTTTAACTTATTTTTTTATTTCGGATGCAGCTCTTGTTTTTATTTTTTTTAAAAAGGCCTAACTAAAAATTGAAACATACTGCTAAATTGAAAATTTCCGTATAATTTGGTATATTAAACGTTGCCTGATATCTTCGCTTATAATTTTAAAGAATAAAACCATGTTTAAAAATATCAAAAGTTAACATTTAGCATTTTTTATAATTAAATATTTTTAACTTTAAAAAAAGGCAAATTATGAAGAAACTCAAATCAAGAAGAGCTGTGAAAAAAATAAATAGTAAATTTTTCAGTTTTTAATGCGATATTCTGGATAAAGCAACATAGCATGGCTAATACTAAATTTTTATTGTGAAAATATATCACTTATAATTTTAAAGAATAAAACTATGTTTAATAATATAAAATTTAAGAATATGCATTTTGTAAAAATTAAATAAGAATAAATATGAAAATTAAGAATATAATTGACTAAATTGATGTACAATTAGTTTTTGCTTTAAAGATGAACTGTATTGTATTTTATATTTTATTTATTATTTATTATACCAACATAAACCTAAAATACGCTTTCATGAAGATTATATAAAGAACTTGCTCATTTTGTTCACTTTAAAATACCCCTGCTCATTCAATACAATATATGCTATTTTCCAATATATTAATTTTTGAGGGGGGAAGGGGGGAATGTTTATATACAGTGAAAAATATCTAAATATTTTGTAATTTACTTTGTTTAAAAATTTAAAATTATTAAAAAAATAGTTTTAGTTAGTTTTTTTTTATTTCATTAAAGCAAATGGAAAAAAAGCACATCTTTGAATTTTTCTGTGTACAAAACTTTTGTATTAAACTTTGTAACCGTGCTTCCTCCTTCCCACTGGCAAGAGCGCCTCCTGTGGCGTTCAGAAGAAATTGTCAATAGGCCTCGAGACTCTCACAGCGCAGCTTCAGCTGTTGCTGAGAAATTTGTTTATTTCCTCTCAACCCGAGAGAAAATATATTTAACTCAGCTTGAGTAATAGTTAGCCTAAAAGAACCTCACCCGGAGAAAGTAACTTTTGCGCACCCTGCGAGTACTTGAGTATCGGGTTTTTGGCTCAAATCTCTAATTATCTATCATTAAATGTGTTAAATATTGCGTGTTTCTAAATTGTATGTGCGTGTGTGTAAATACAGCTGTATGTTCTTCCATCCGTGCCTCAAGTATCTCAACCCAACCACTCCCAGTTAAATCCAGTTGCCCAACCTGCACACTACAACTTTTAATATTGGTTTTTCTCTTTATAATATTAAAAAGCAGAATTAATAAACCTAAATACATAAAAATACTGAAAACATTAAAACTACTCCCCTTTCCATGTATTATTGTGTACCAAAATAAATCAGATTAGTTTTTAAATTAGAAAAATTTCCATTGATATGCATTAAAAAAAAAAAAGAAATGCATAGAAAACGAGAATATTTATCGAAAATATATTGACAAAAGTGTTTTAAATTTATTAATATTACACATAAATTTAAATGCATTTTATGTTAAGTTAAAAAAGGATTACAAAGGATTTTTTTTTTAACTCATCTTATGCAATAAAATTTAATATATTAATTATTCAGTTTCAGAGAATATATATGGGGCAATTTCTTAGCATTATGAATCCCCTTATGGCAGTTAATGTCATTCTTGCTCTCTATTACCGTGTGATGTTTATCTATGGGTTTTAATATTGTATTACAAGGGAAAAGAAAATAACTTCTCTTTTTAGTTTAGACATTGACGTAACTTAGCGTAACGTTATGTTAAAGAATTAGCTACTTAATTATGTAGTACACTATAATTAAGTGACACGAAAGACTTATACGTGGTAGTTAATATTTTTCTTCTATAGTGTTGTTACCATGACAACTCTTACACCAATATGGTATTTCTTCTACATTTTCAAAATAATAAGTAAACATTAAGATTAACTTCCTATTAATAAAATATTAAGAATTTACTTAAATTTATAAGAACTTTATATTTTTTTTTTGTAGGTAAAAATAATAGAGATTTTTTTGCATTTTAGTATATAATAATATAAAATTACATTTATTGCTGTTATTAATATTAAACAATGCTATATTCCCCATTTGTTTGAATACAACACTCATATATTATGCTGATATTATCATAATCGATATTCAATCTTATATCACTTTTATTCAAATAACATTAAGCAATCAGTGTCTGGTACTCAGTACAACAGGTTTCGGTTTCGAGTTCCGCCGGTGGCATGGATATTTGTAGTGGTTCGGAATCCACTTTAAATCGTAGGTCCCGGTCTAACATGATCATAGAGCATTGCGGGGTATTGTCCGTTGCTTATATTTAAACTACACGCGCCTTCTGGGTAGTCCTAAGTGAATAACGTCGGTGCAGCGCTTGCCTTAAGGCAGCCAAGACAACTGTCTAAGTGTTTGCCAGCTGCATTAGAAAAAAAAAACAACGTTAAGAATTCTAACTAATATTAACAGTTTATAAGGAATGCAAGGTATCATCTTTATTTTTATAATTTTTATAGATATTCTTATCAACAATACTGTTTTAATATAAAAACAATTAAAAAATGATTGATTTACCAATAATTACCTTGTAATTAAAACAATATTAAAAATACAAGTAATTTTTTCACCATAATTAACAATCGAAACACACCATTCAATTTAATTAACACTTCTAAGACTTAATCTTCTAATTTATAACAAAACCTTCATCAATAGACACATTGAAATTAATAGGGTTACATAACTCTATTTTGAAATATTTCTTGATTACGGCCTCATATTTACACAACTGACATGTATGGTAACGATGGTGCTGGTTACATCAAAAGTGCCTCTACAGCCTTTTACAGATCCTGGCTGCCTCAACTACTCTCTCCTTCCAACATTTTCTATCTACAAACCTTAAATTTCAAAATCGTTAAGTCTTTTCCAATATTATCTAACCATCTAATCAATGGACTTTTTTTATTTCGGGATCTCGCAGGTTTTGAATGCCAAGATCTTAGTGGGATTATCTTCAGAACATCTCAAGAAATGGCCCGGCTAACTAAATATATTACTAC
The DNA here is from genome assembly GCA_021605095.1 of Caerostris extrusa. Taxonomy (NCBI): domain Eukaryota; kingdom Metazoa; phylum Arthropoda; class Arachnida; order Araneae; family Araneidae; genus Caerostris; species Caerostris extrusa. The sequence continues at coordinate 86,883 of BPLR01005865.1, forward strand.
AGATGACTTGTTTGACTTGTGGTTGTCTATGGAGTCAGTACAGTTTCAAACTATTTTATTCCAACATCCTCTTCTTGCACTCGGCGATCTTGATTGTTTTGAAGATTTTCCTCTCAAACATATCCAGTGAGCGTTGTATGTCTTTGTTTAAAGTCCATGTTTCCCTTGCATAAAGTAAAGAAGGTTGTATTATTGTCTTATATATTTTTAATTTTATTTTTACAAAGTACGTTTTTCCTTATTTTTTTCACTTCATTTACTGGAATCTACCCAAACTTAATATGAAATTAACAAAAACAAAAAGTTTCTTTATACAAATTTATCACAATGTAAAATATTCTTGAAAATCTCTGAGACATCAGTGGTATTTAAACTTTACAAAATAAAACTTAAAAAATTATATTATAAAAATTAATAACTTATTGTACAAAATATTAAATACACAAACATGTCGGGCTTTGTCAAGTACAGCAAAATTTTATTGCATGCTGTAAAAGGGTTTTCAAACAACAATACCCTAACTTATTAAATTTAAATAGAAACAAGATATTTTGCAAAACAAAGACCTTATGAATCAATTTATTATTCTACTTTCAGAAATTCTTACTTTATATTATTTATTTTACACACACACACACACACACACATATATATATATACACATGTATTCTGTATATTATATATATATATATATCTTATTTATTGCTTATTCTTACTTATTTTTTTATCCTTACTGTCATAATTGCAACTAAAATGTGGAAATACTGATAGTTTTCGTATTAGTGAAACACTAAAAAATCATATTAATAAAGCATTGATTAAATATAATAGTAAAAATATTTTTTTTGGCTTAACTAGATAATAAGTGATCAAAACATCTAATTTTTTAAATTCACTGGAGGTTTCTGTTGCAATCGCTGCTTTCAGGACACTCTATAGCTTTCGAAGCAGCTTATGTAAGCGTCTAGAAACGACTTTCAGACTGCCTGTTGGGAATTTTCCGGATTTTATCCCAGACGACAGGCAAATGAGGCACACCTACCATCAATCTTCTAGACAGCAATGCCCTTCATTCATCGGTCCTATATACCTTTTTGTTCCATGCTTATATATTAGATATAAATGACAGGTAACTGTAACTAATTTATTTGCACCCTGTCCTTCGATTAAACAATAACAATTTGTTATCTTATACTTCATAGCTTGAATACTATTGTATACCATACCATAGTTTGTCATGTTTTAATACATACTCCATAGACTGAACGCTATTATATATCATATCATAACACCTCAATATGCCATTATATTTTTATAATGTTTATAGTCATTGTTTATTCTTTCTGCATTGTATACTTATTTTCTTTTACTTACGTTCCTGTTAGTTATATCATACCATACTTTTCTATCGATGTTAAAATATAAGAAAAAAATCATTAGTTTGAAGAAAAAAGTTAAAAATAAGAACGGAAAAAGTTCCTTTCAAAAACTGAATATACATTGCGAATAAAAATTAAAGATAGTACTTTATGAAAATGATCACTTTTTTTCCTATAATCCCTGTATAATATCAATTCCCTTAAGATGAAATTTTAATAGAATAAACTATCACAATATCCATAATTCTAAACCAGCACAATATCCATACACTATTGTGAATAAACTATTACAATATCCACAAACTGTTGTGAATAAATTATTACAATATCCATAGCCCTAAACTAGCAGAATATACATACACTATTGTGAATTAATTATCACAATATCCATAATACTGAACTATCACGTTATCCATTATTTATAAACTATCGCAATATCCAAACACTATTATGAATAAACTACCACAATATCCATACCACTATAACACTAATACTACTGTATACCATACCATAGTTTGTCATGTTTTAATACATACTCCATAGACTGAACGTTATTATATATCATACTATAACACCTGATTATGCCATTATATTTTTATAATGTTTATAGTCATTGTTTATTCTTTCTGCATTGTATACTTATTTCCTTTCACTTACTTTCCTGTTAGTTATATAATATCATACCATACTTTTATATCGATGTTAAAATTTAATTCATGCCTGTAATTCCACAATTTGAAGAATTTTTAAAATTTTCTTTTAAATGGTTGTTGTTTATAAAGTATTTGAAAGTTAATTCCTTTTCTTTTTTTCATGCAAATTGTTTCTACCATTTTTTTACATCTGAGATCAACATCATATGCTGAAAGTATATGATTGATTGTGACATCGAACACGAATGTATAAAGTTATGAAATTACCTGTTATTTATTGCCTTCAGATGAGACTCGACTTGCCACTTTGTGATGTAATTCCACAAATTTAAATTTTCATTAAATTAAAATTTTCTTTTTAAATGGTTGTTGTTTATAAAGTATTTGAAAGTTAATTCCTCTTCTTTTTTCATGCAAATTGTTTCTACCATTTTTTGTTTACATCTGAGATCTTATCATATGCTGAAAGTATATGTTTGATTGTGACATCGAACACGGATGTATAAAGTTATGAAATTACCTGTTATTTATTGCCTTCAGATGAGACTTGACTTGGCACTTTGTGATGTATGCTCGCTGATACTGCTTTATCTCCAATTTATCGAAATGTTTGATTTAACAAAAGAGAAAATCAAATAAGTTGTACATACATTAACGAAATTAAAACCCGAAGATATGGTTTTGTAAGTTTTCTTTTTTATGTGTAATAAATAGACTTTGTTAAATGAATGAAGCGCTTCTTCCATACTATCTGTGGACTATCTTCTTCCATACTTCAGCATTATCTATCTAGCACAGCAATCTGCTAATTGTCCTACATAAAGTACTGGATACAGAAGTGAAGTGTAATATAAATAAAAATATAAATAAGAGGAATAAGAAGCCCACCAACCTATAAAAAAAAATCATTAGTATGAAGAAAAAAAGTTAAAAATAAGAACGAAAAAGTTCCTTTCAAATTTTGAACTGAATATGCATTGCGAATAAAAATTAAGATAGTATTTTTATGAAAATGATCACTTTTTTTCCTATAATTTCTATATAATATCAATTCCCTTAAGATGTAATTTTCATAGAATAAACTATCACAATATCCATAACTCTAAACCAGCACAATATCCATACACTATTGTGAAAAAACTATTACAATATCCACAAACTATTGTGAATAAATTTTTTGCAATATCCATAGCCCTAAACTAGCAGAATATACATACACTATTGTGAATAAACTATTACAATATCCACACACTATTGTGAATTAATTATCACAATATTCATAACACTGCACTATCACGTTATCCATACACTATTTATAAACTATCACAATATCCAAACACTATTGTGAATAAACTACCACAATATCCATACCACTATAACACTAATATCCTAGCAATAAATATACATTATTATGTATATAAATTTCAAAAAAGTGTTGATTTTAGTACAAACTAAATCATTAAATTTCTTTCCAACACCCCTGACATCCTAAGCCACTCACACCTAACTAAATCTTCGTTCATTACTACCCCGACCAGATATCCTCCGAGGTGAGGATAACATGATCCAGTTCATAATTTCCTTTTGAAGTGTTTCTTACTTTACACAGCCGTCAACGAGTCTGTATGCACGCGTAAAAGTCGGGTTTTTCTTATCTGGGGGCAGCACCTGCTATTACTCTAATCACTCACAAAACATGGCAATCTCTCATGGCTCAGTCTCTTAATAAAGATTAATTACGCCGAGGTTAAAAGTGTACTTTTCCACCATTCCCCGTGCGATCTTGCTCCCGTGCAGTCACCGGGTGCAGTGATTAATTAAATGAGAACCACATGCAAGTCGAGATTTTGAAACATTCTTCTGGAGATAATCTGTCAGAACCGCAAAGTCCTTAGAAGCGTTGCTGTTTTGTTCCCGGAATTTCGTAAATCCGGGAAATCTAATTCACCCACCGTGCAACTTAATGATTGTGGTGTGTGGTTCGCGCACTACTTGTGTTGGAAGGCGGATATGTGGATAATGGTGGTGAAGATATTTTAATTGCTTCCAGACGCGGTTGGAAATGACGTGTCGCGAAAAGGTCTACAAGTCGTAATGTAAGATTTTCAAGGCGGAAATGTTTTAATTGTGTGGATTGTAACCTATTATTTTAAAACATACTTTTAGGTTCACTTAAGGTGGTTCCTCTAAATTATCAGTTAACTATGGTCAGCATTTTGTTAGTTATGTTTTAATTGTTTTAAAAATATTATTTAGCACGTTACTTTTAATAGCACAGCTAATATTGAACTTAAATATAAGACATACAAATTAGTAGGATATTTAGTAATATGGGTAATATGAAAATCATTTTATAAGTAAAATAAATATTTATTTATTTGATTTAAATTAGACAACACAATGTCAATTTTTTACAAAGTTTTAATTCTTCATAATATTTATGAATAAGACTTTTTCATTTGTATTACAAATATTTGTCGAATTTATTGTTCTTTTATAAATTCATCATTAATTTATACGTTTAAAAAATCTAATTATACTGTATAATCTAAAGGTCGATGTACTCATGAATTTATTATTAAATTTAAACAATTGTTGTTTTTGTTGTTGTATATCCCAGTTAGTAGGCATCCAGAACAAGTGCACAAATCTGTATGGAAATAGCGTGTTGCAAAAAGGTCTACAAGTCGTAATGTAAGATTTTCACAGTTTCCAAGTTAAAAAAAAAAAGCAGAAAAAAATTCTTTTCAGATTTTGAACTGAATATACATTATAAATAAAAATTAAGATTGTACTTTATTAACATTAACAATGTTTTATACGTTGATCTCTGTATAATAGCAACACCCTTAAGATAAAATTTTTGTAGAATTAACTCCATAATAATAAATATATATTATCACGTATATAAAATAGAAAAAACATGTTGAATTTAGCATAACTAAATCACTAAATTTCTTTCCAACACTTCTGACATCCTAACCCACTGACACCTAACTAAATCTTCGTTCATTATTCTCCCGACCAGATATCCTCCGAGGTGAGGATAACATGATACAGTTCACAATTTTCTTTTGAAGTACTTCTTACTTTACACAGCCGTCACCGAGTCTGTATGCACAATAAAAGTCGGGTTTTTCTTATCTGGGGGCAGCACCTGCTATTACTCTAATCACTCACAAAACATGGCAATCTCTCATGGCCCAGTCTCTTAATAAAGATTAATTACGCCGAGGTTAAAAGTGTACTTTTCAACCATTCCCCGTGCGATCTTGCTCCCATGCAGTCACGGGCGGTGCAGTGATTAATTAAATGAGGACCACATGCACGTCGAGATTTTTGAAACATTCTTCTGGAGATAATCTGTCAGAACCTCAAAGTCCTTAAAAGCATTGCTGTTTTGTTCCCGGAATTTCGTAAATCCAGGAAATCTAATTCACCCACCGTGCAATTTAATGAATGTCGTGTGGTTCGCGCACTACTTGTGTGGAAGGCGGATATGTGGATAATGGTGGTGAAGATATTTTAATTGCTTTAAGACGTGGTTGGAAATGGCGTGTCTCGAAAAGGTCTACAAGTCGTAATGTAAGATTTTCGCAAGCGGAAATGTTTAATTGAGTGGATTATAACCTCAATTATTTTTAAAACATTCTTTTAGGTTCACTTAAGGTGGTCCTTTAAATTATCAGTTAACTATGGTCAGTATTTTTTAATTGTTTTAATGCTATTATTTGCCATGATACTTTAATAACATATCTAAGGTTTAATAATACATAACTGAAATATAAGTCATTTAAAATAGCAGTTTATTTAGTGATATAAGTAATATAAAAAAGCATTTTATAATAAAACAAAAAAATTCTATTAATTGATTTAAATTAGTTAATTCAATGCCACTTTTTTAAAGTTTTAATTATTTAAAAAATTTATGAATAAACTTAATACTTGTAATCAGAAATTAATGAATTTATTTCTTTTGTATTTATTTATTATTTTTATAAAATATTCATCAGTATATACATATAAGAAAATCTAATTATACTGCATGATCTAAAGGTCGATATATTTATGAATTTATAATCAAATTTAAACAATTGTTGTTTTTGTCGTTGTTGTATATCCCAGTTGGTAGACATCTAGACCAAGTGCACAAACCCGTATGGAAATGGTGTATTGCAAAAAGGGTCTACAAGTCGTAATGAAAGAGTTTCACAGTTTCCAAGTTAAAAATAAAAACAAAAACTTTCTTTTCAGATTCTGAACTGAATATACATTATAAATAAAAATTAAGATGGTACTTTATTAACATGATTAATTTTTCATACGTTGATCTCTGTAAAAAATAGCAATTCCCTTAAAATGAAATTTTGGAGAATTAACTGATAATAATAAATATATATTATCACGTATATAAACTAAAAAAACCTGTTGACTTTAGCATAACTAAATCACAAAATTTCTTTCCAACACAACTGACATCCTAACCCACTGACACCTAACTAAATCTTCGTTCATTACTTTCCCGACCAGATATCCTCCGAGGTGAGGATAGCATGATCCAGTTCATAATTTCCTTTTGAAGTGGTTCTTACTTTACACAGCCGTCACCGAGTCTGTATGCCCGCGTAAAAGTCGGGTTTTCTTATCTGGGGGCAGCACCTGCTATTATTCTAATCACTCACAAAACATGGCAATCTCTCATGGCTCAGTCTCTTAATAAAGATTAATTACGCCGAGGTTAAAAGTGTACTTTTCAACCATTTCCCGTGCGATCTTGCTCCCATGCAGTCGCGGGGCTGCAGTGATTAATTAAATGAGGACCACATGCACGTCGAGATTTTGAAACATTCTTCTGGAGGTAATCTGTCAGAACCCAAAGTCCTTAAAAGCATTGCTGTTTTGTATCCGGAATTTCGTAAATCCGGGAAATCTTATTCACCCACCGTGCAACTTAATGATTGTGGTGTGTGGTTCGCGCACTACTTGTGTTGGAAAGGCGGATATGTGGATAATGGTGGTGAAGATATTTTAATTGCTTTAAGACGGGGTTGGAAATGGCGTGTCGCGAAAAGGTCTACAAGTCGTAATGTATTTTCAGGGCGGAAATGTTTTAATTGAATGTATTATAACCTGAATTATTTTAAAACATACTTTTAGGTTCACTTAAGATGGTCCCTCTAAATTATCAGTTAAGTATGGTCAGTATTTAGTTAGTTATGCTTTAATTGTTTTTTAATCTCATTATTTACCGTATAACTTACATAACACAGCTAATATTGAATTTAAATTTAAGGCATTTAAAATAGTAAGATAAGTAATTGTTTTAATAATATTATATAGCACGTTACTTTAATAACACAGCTAATATTGAATTTAAATATAAGGCATACGAAATAGTAGGATATTTCGTAATATAGGTAATATTAAAAACTTTTTATAGTAAAAAAAAATATTGACTTTAATTTATTTATATTACTTTATTATTTATACACTGTAATTATTTAAAAAAATTAAAATAAAAAACGTTCTTTTTAGATTCTGAATTGTATATGCATTATAAATAAAAATGAATATTGTACTTTATTAACCTGATATTTTTTTTAAGATGATCTCTGTATAATATTCATTCTGTTAAAATGAAATTTTCATATAATAAATTAACACAATATCCATAACACTAAACTATTACAATATCCGTAACAGTAAACTATTATAATATCAACAACACTAAACTATTACAATATCCATAACACTTAACTATCACAATATCCATAGCACCAATACCCTAAGCCTAAATATATATTATTATGTATATAAATTAAAAAAAAGGTTGATTTTAGTATAACTAAATCACTAAATTTATTTCCAACGCTACTGACATCCTACCCCACTGACACCTAACTAAATCTTCGTTCATTACTTCCCCGACCAGATATCCTCCGAGGTGAGGATAACAAGATCAAAGTTCATAATTTCCTTTTGAAGTGCTTCTTGCTTTACACAGCCGTCACCGAGTCTGTATGCCCGCGTAAAAGTCGGGTTTTTCTTATCTCGGGGCAGCACCTGCTATTACTCTAATCACTCACAAAACATGGCAATCTCTCATGGCTCAGTCTCTTAATAAAGATTAATTACGCTCAGGTTAAAAGTGTACTTTTCAACCATTCCCCGTGCGATCTTGCTCCCATGCAGTCACGGGCGGTGCAGTGATTAATTAAATGAAGACCACATGCACGTCGAGATTTTTGAAACATTCTTCTGGAGGTAATCTGTCAGAACCGCAAAGTCCTTAAAAGCGTTGCTGTTTTGTTCCCGGAATTTCATAAACCCGGGAAATCTAATTCACCCACCGTGCAATTTAATGATTGTGGTGTGTGGTTCGCGCACTACTTGTGTTGGAAGGCGGATATGTGGATAATGGTGGTGAAGATATTTTTAATTGCTTCAAGACGTGGTTGGAAATGGCGTGTCGCGAAAAGGTCTACAAGTCGTCATGTAAGATTTTCTCCAGCGGAAATGTTTTAATTGAGTGCATTATAACTTCACTTATTTTAAAACATACTTTTAGGTTCACTTAAGGTGGTCGCTCTAAATTATCAGTTAACTATGGTAAGTAATTTGTTAGCTAGGTTTTAACTGTTTTAAACTACTTTAATAACATAGTTAAAACGGAACTTAAATATAAGGCATTTAAAATAGTAGTTTATTTAGTAATAAACAATAAATAGTAAAAAGTAGGTTATATAAAGTAAAATAAATATAAAGTAAAATAGTAGGTTATATAAATATAAGGTTATATATAATATCAAAAGCATTTTTTAGTAAAATAAATATTTATTTTAATTGATAAATTAGGTAATGTAATGCCAATTTTTTAAAAATTTTAATTATTTATAAAATTTATGAATAAACTTTTACTTATACCTCAAATTAATTAATTTATTTCTATTGCATTTATTATTTTTTTATAAAATTGTCATCAATATATACATTAAAGAAAATCTAATTACACTGTATGATCTAAAGGTCAATATACTCATGAATTTATTACCAAATTTTAACAATTCTTGTTGATGCTGTATATCCCAGTTGGTATACATCTAGACTAAGTCCATAAACCCATATGGAAATGGTGTGTTGCGAAAAGGCCTACAAGTCACAATGTAAGATTTTCGCAGCGGAAATGTTTT